>SZWC01020872.1:13055-23581 GCA_023375785.1 Penium margaritaceum
CCCTCTCTCTCTCTCTCTCTCTCTCTCTCTCTTAGGTACATCTAAGTGAAAAATCCAAGGAAGGAGTTCCCTCACTCATTTCAAAATTAAACGCCTTACTCTAATATGAAGTTTGCAGGGAGGAGCTCCACACACTCACTTAAAAACTCACATACGTAGTCTTCAATTGTGCATTTTTCGAAGGATTTCAACTCAATCACCTTGAAGACCGCACACTTTTAGAACAACCACACCACTCTCCTTATGAAAGAGCATATTTACTCATTAAATGTAAAGGAGGTTCAAGAGGTAATATATAGAAAACTACAAAAACATACAACAATATCATTACGTCCTAAACTAGTCATGGTCGAGTGGCACAATACAGCCTCTAATTGTCAAAGAATGAGGTGAATCTTTTAAATAGGAACTTAAAAAAAATGAAGTGTCAATTTGAGCTTTTTTGTGGGAGCAATGAATTGTTTTAAATTCATGGACTCGGGTTTGATTGTGGTGCGATTCTGAGCTCCCTTTGGAGGGTGACGACCTCCACAGAGCAAAAAAAGTGGGTTCCAGCTCGGTTTACCTTTCCATCGCCTAGAATTTGCTGTCGCAGCAAGCACCCCTGCTGTTACAATAAGGACCCTACTGTTGTGGCAGAAAGTGTTGTTGTCAAGGCTGGCTACCTTACCTCTGTATCAGGTTTCATTTTGCATGTCAGATTGCTTCTTCAGCCACATTTGCAGCTGCACGCCAAGCGAGGGTGTAGAAGCAAAATCTGTGGAGTTTGTAATCCTCATTGGAGTCTTTTAAAGTGTCTCATGTGGTAGACTCATTGCAAAAGGCTCCATGCAATGAGATATGTGTGTGCATAAGAGCTGTAGTCACAAGACGACTAGCTCTGATGCCAATGTATAAATTAGTGGAGTACGATACATCAAAAGGGAGAAGCTCTTGGTGTTTCAGTCATTAATGGTCACGAATGAGATCAGCTCTGACGCGTGACACATGGGTTTCACCGTGTCACATTATCATAGATAAAAACTATCCTTTCAAAGCTGCGTTGTACATTCATGAACAAAGGTCTGATTACATCACAATTGCATCTGTTGTGACTCCCGTTCATTCTGTGCCATATTTTGTTTTATATGAGAGCTTGTTTTTTACATGTTTTTATTCGTTGGTGAGATGTCCACAATGTAATATAGGATTTATAAAACTCTATCACAAACTTTCTAGATATTGACATATTGGGATGCATCTCTTTATGAAATGATGCCTCATGACATATCATTTGCATTTTAGGTCTTTTCACCTCACTAGAGTAGGAATGTGACCTTAAGAACCAGATACCACTTACTATTTAATCCAAATACCAGAAAGTTCTGGAAGATAATGACTTCAACATTGTTTTAGAGATTACCCTCTCGTATCGTTATGTGGTTGAGGGATTTACAATAGTTTTGTCACCTCTCAGGCCTGTGGCGCTGAGGAGGTTGAATTTCTTGGAAGATGAAAATAAACTAAATTATAAAGTTGTGACTGGTTTCATTCACCCTGCTATCTAGCGTAAAATTGCCTTCACTCCGATATGTTTTCTACTTTTCCAAGTCAACTATGGTGGTTTGCAAAACCCCCCTACATGTAGTGACCGTCTCAAAAATGAAAAGTGTCTTTTGTTCACAGGGGATAGCTGGCGGAAAAGCCAATATGGGTTGCAAAGATTTCTTAGATACCCCAAATTTAAAAACGACTACCATTGATTTCCCCGCATTGCATTTTGAAATTCGTTCACTACCCTACAATTGGCTAAATTCAGATACAAAATGATTACCCTTGGGCTCAACCCTGTTGCATAATTAGGTTCCCCTTTGTAGCCAATGTGTAGAAATCCCTTCAGAAATGAGTTTTGAAAATAATCAGGCTCAATTTGTGCTCGCACAAAGCACTCAAAGAGGTTTAGGCCAGAAAAACATACCCTGATTACTTGATTTTGGTCGTTAACATGCACGTTTGATCCAGAATCCCGAATGTTTCTGAATTAAAGAGTCCCAAAACTCAGTGAGGCTTTGTAGCCAGTGTGCGGGCATTGAGCCCCGGATGTTTAGCATATACCAAAAAAAATCCTTTGCAAATGACTCTGAATTTAGGTGGCAGTGCGGTATTTTCCCTGCCTTTTAAACATAGGTCACTATATACCACGCCTTCAGATTTCACATCACTGAATGCACCATCTTCATTTTTTACTTCACATTCCGTCCCATTGCTAGTAGTAAATGCCACGAGGCATGTAAAATCCATGGGAAATTTGAATAGTGACAAGGTGTATGGAGTATTGTCACTGTTTGCATTTTTCTCATTCAAGCAGAAAATGGTCTTTGGCGTCATGTGTCTTTTCAGTCCTCATAAATGTTTTCATGAAATGTTTTGTTCTGCGTACCTGTAGAAAATGTCTATATTTTTGTATAGAACAGATTTTCGGTGTCGCCACTGTCAATATCCATCAGTATCTTCTTACCTTGAATTTTTTATTCCTATCCTATAAAACGCCCTTCTTTTCATGCCTCCCCCCTCAACCTTACCTTGTTTTGAGTTGCGCCACCCTCCCCCTCGCCGGGGTCCACAATCATAGCGCTTCTGTTGTTGATTGATGACAATGTTGCCATCAGTAATGCAAATATTCTATGTCAACATTTTCCATGTTCTCCCCCCTTACGTCAGTTTTGGTTGTCCCTATCCAATTTTTTGGCCTTTTGTTCATGACTTCCCACCTGTCTTCCTCACCCAATATCAGTTCGTGCCAGTCTCCCTCCCCTCTCCCCGGGTTCCACTAACCCAACACCATTGTCACCTGTTGCTGTCCCGTTGGTCACCCCCCCCCCCCTGTTGGAGATGCTTTGGTTAGAGATCAAATTCTCTGTCCACCCTTCCCCCCTCTAGGATCAAAGTTTTGTGAGCCTTGGATCTTTTGCCAATTCCAACAGTCATGACACCAACATGGCATCTTCCTGAAGCAATGGCCTCATCTATTTTAAGACAAGGCATTAGTGAACTCCGCTGATCACTTCTACCTCCAACAATGCCATGGCTGTCCAATGGAGATTTCATGCACAAAAAAATGAATCACACAAAAGCCCCACAAGACTTGAATTCTATAGGTTTTTCCTCCAATGTTGCAATACACCAAGTCATTTTCCTAAAATATGACAATGATGTTCCTCCCTTGGCGCCACGGTCTCCAGAGCGGCAGCCACCTGAGCATGTGAACCAAAGGCAATGCGTCCGACTGCTCTGCGAGGGTGCCACTGGGCCTGCACATATCCGCCACTCTATGAAACTACTAAGGTGTATAGAAGCTTTGGGTTCTCAGGAGCATGGGTGCATTGGGTGCTCAGGTGATTGAGTGTCTTGGGTTCTTGGGTGCATAGATGTATTGGGAGGTTGGGTGCATGGTTGCATTGTGTGCATGTGTATAGTGATTGCTTGGGTGCATTGTTGCATTGGGGCCCCGGATGCACAGGTGTATTGGGTTCTTGAGTGTACTGGTACCTTGGGTGCTCGGGTGGATGGGTGTATTGACTGTGTGGGTGCATAGGCGTATTGGGTTTTTGGGTGCATAGGTGCTTTGGGTGGTTGGGTGCTTGGGTACTGGGGGGCATGGGTGTAGTGTTTGATTGGATGGATGGATACAGTGGATGCTCACATGCATAGGTTCTTTGAGTTATCAGGCAGATGGTTGCATTGGGTGCTCAGGTACATGGGTGTAGTGGCTGCTTGGGTATAGGGGTGTATTGGGTGCTCGGGTGCATTGGTGCTTTTGGTGGTCAGGTAAATTGGTGCATTGGGTGCTTGGGTGCATGGGTGCATTAGGTGATTAGGTGCATGGGTGCATTGGGTGCTCGGATGCATAGGTGTATTTAGGTGCTCGGGTGCACAGGAGCTTTGGGTGCT
Source organism: Penium margaritaceum (assembly GCA_023375785.1). NCBI lineage: Eukaryota > Viridiplantae > Streptophyta > Zygnematophyceae > Desmidiales > Peniaceae > Penium > Penium margaritaceum. The sequence goes on from SZWC01020872.1 coordinate 16,986, forward strand.
CAGGCAGATGGATGCATTGTGCTTCGGTGCATGAATGTGTTGTGTGCTTGGATGTACAGGTGTGTTAGGTGCTAGGGTGCATGGGTGCATTGGGTATTTGGGTGCATAGGTACTTTGGATGGTCAGGTGCTTGGGTGATAGGGTGCATGGGTGTAGTGGGTGCTTGGGTGGATGGATGCATTGGATGCTTGCGTTCATAGGTTCTTTGGGTTCTCAGGTGGATGGTTGAATTAGGTGCTTGGGTGCATGGGTGTAGTGGCTGCTCAGGTTCATGAGTGTATTGGGTGCTTGGGTGCATTGGTGCTTTTGGTGCGTGGGTGGATGGGTGTATTTGGTGCTCAGGTACATGGGTGCATTGGGTGCTTGGGTGCATAGGTGTATTGAGTGCTCTGGTGCATAGGTGCTTTGGGTGCACGTGCGCATGGGTGTGCATTGCCTTGGGGAGAGCCAAGAGGGTAGCCATTTCTCCCATTGCATGTGTGATCACAAAGGGTCCTAATGTTTCTTGTAACATGTGCACCAGATGTTTTCAGCCATAAGTTCTTTGTGCTAAGAAGCACTGGCTTGCCGAAGGAGAATTTGACCTCATGTCTGGACTTTTCAACATCGACCTTTTGACATTGTCGAGCTACATAGAGTTGTGCCTCTGTACAACGTCAAAATGTATCCATTTTCTTGACAAAGGCCTAGGCAAAGGGAACCTGATCATTGCCATCCTTGTGTTTCACCATTGAAGCGGGTACTTCCAAATTCCAACCATGATTGAGAAGGAACTGGGTATAACCAATCAACTCGCTCACGACATTGTTGACACCAAATTATGCGGGTGTAGGAAAATCATCCCAGTTCTCCATCGAAGGGTTGATATGCATCCACAACATGTACTCTAATGTGCGATTCATGTGTCCCGTCTTCCTGTTGACATACAGGTGGAATTTTGTTGACATCTTTACTAGTGTTCAATATCACTCTTTGAGTGCTTGCCAAAACCGACTTGCAAACTGAAGATCACGATCGGAGATAATCTTCAGTGGGAGGTCGTGATACATCATAATTTCATCATTGAAGAGGCGTGATATTTCCTTTGCGGTCACCCGTGGTGTTGTGGGCATGAAATGTACCATAAAAGTTGCACGATCGATCACCACAAATCTTGTATCATGGTATTTCTTTTGTTTTGGGAGGCCGGTGATAGGATCCATGCCCACACATTCCCATGGACCATTGGGAAGCTCCGATGGTTGGAGAAGCCCTCATGGAGAATTTTTGCTTGCTTTTTTTTGGAGGCAGAGGTTATAGAGCACACAAAATCTTGGGGGTGCATAGCTCTAACCCTACCACCTGTAATGTTCCCGTAATGAATATCATTTTCTTTGGACCCATTTGCCTGGCTGCTTGGGGGTTATGCAACTAAAAAATTATTTGCTCACAAAGTTTGTTAGCAGCAGGGAACACCACCTTCTTGTCAGGCCAATAAAGTCCCCCAGCCTTGATCGAATTGTGTCACACAATGGTCCAAGAGTCTTGGGACCATGGGTTGATTGTGTAATCCATGCAAATTCGGTTCTTCACGAGGTTGATCTGAATGAGTGGTCCTGGCGCTGGATGGAGTGGGTTTACACTTTGAGTCAATGCAGCTTTACCGTGGCAAAGGTGTGGTATGAGGTTTCCTGAGAATCCACCATGATTGCCACACACACTAGATTACGAATAAACGGATCTAAAACATTGGTGTGGCTAGGCCCGTACTGCCACGTGAAATTGAACCTGATCAAGTACTCACTCCAACCTGCCTGACATATTGGCAAGTTGGGTTGTGTTTGGAAATATGTAAGGGGTTATGGTCAGTAACCACCACGATATCCCCTTATGCTCCTCTTGGTCTCTTATGGTATAGTGTGGTTTTGTATTAGAAAGCTTTCGGATCTCATATACCACTTATGACCATCTGGCATGAGGTCAGCTCCAACATCGACAATTGATGCATCACATCTGAGACCCTATGGCTTTTTGAGACCACAAAGGACAAGTACAGGTGCTGAATCCAACATCTCTTTGACTTTGATGAAGTCTACCTTGCACTATTTTTTCCAGCGCAAAGCGACTGTCTTTCTTGTGAGACGTGTGAGCGATCTGAACAAGGTTGAGTAGCCCAACATGACGCTAATGAATTACTTTGAGAGACCAAGAAAAGATCAGATCTGGCCCAAGTTCAAAGGATGAGGTCACTCTTTCACCTCTTGAGGATCGACACGAATGTCCTCACAACTCACAATATGTCCGAGGTACTCAAGATCTCATTGCACGAATTTGCACTTGCTCATATTTACAAAGGCCTTGCTCTCCCATGAAAAATCCAAAACCTTGTGTAGATATCTCTTGTGCTCTTCTTCTATTTTTTACAAGATGATAATATCCTCCAAGTACACTTATACAGACTCCCCCCCGCTGATTACAAAACAAACTATTTGTTCCGAATTGAAATGTTACTGGTGTGTTTGTTAACCCAAAGGATAGCACACAGAACTGATGATGTCTTGAATGTGTACCAAATGCAGCCTTTGGTACATCTTCCACTGTGATTTGGATCTGGTAATACCCTTGTGAGAGGTAAACTAACAAAATTTTTGTTTTTTCTCCTTGGAGCTGATCAAAGGGGTCCTTGATCTGTGACAATGGATACTGATTTTTCACCATAAGCTTGTTCAGCGTGTGATAGCCTAGATCCCTTGATAAGCCTCCATCCTTCTTGCTTATAAAGATGATTGGTACACCAAATTGGGATGAGCACGGTTTAATCCATCCCTTACAGTCGTACTCTTTGATTTGTGTTTCTGTCTCTTTTTGCTCTTTGGGACTCAGCTGATACATGCCTCTAAGAGATGGTGTGTCATTGGGCTCTAAGGGTACTGGGTGAATAACTTCTCTTGTCAGTGATAGTGCATCTGAGGGTTCTTGAAACACATTTAAAAATTGAAAAATGATGGATTTTATGCCATTTGGGATGTCACAAATAGGATGTGAAAAAACAAAATCCTTCATGGTTTTATGTTTTTCTCAATGTGGCTAAGAAACAATGACATCCTTTTTGCAACATCCGCTTCACTTGTATTGAATTCAACGCAGCCGGTGTAAAATTTCCAGGTTTCTAAAATTCAGGTATTGGATAGACGGTGATTTTTTTACTCAAATTCTATTTTTTCCTTGTGTCTCACCAACCACAGATCTCTTAACATGATGTGATTTGGTTCCATCAAGTCAAGAACTCTGAGACAAACCCTTGTGCTCAAACCTCCAAGGGAGAGCCATACCACACAATTTCCAATGATTGGTATTACAAGGTTGTCGTGCACCAACACCTTTCCTTTTCTAGGTCAATTTCACCCAATAATGTAGCTTTACCAAAGGAATCTTCAGCCCGAGTATCGCAAAGGATGTGGGCTAGTGTCCCATTAACACTTTCTCAAAACTGTATGGTCATGTTTGCACCAGCCTTCCCTATAAACAAGCTCACTACTGGCATATCCTGTAAGTGGTAAACTCGGGAGGCATAGGAGCTTTAACGTAGCTCCACTCCATCGCCTTCCTTCTCTGAAATGTGATGACCACGTGTAAATGTTGCAAGTTATATCCAATCTTTCATCTGTCACATGTCTCTTCCATGTACGGGCACATCAATCGTGACTACAGTCAGTGATTACATCTCATAAGCGTATTGTGCATCTTTGATGATTTCAGCCATTCTTTCCTTCTAATTATGACAAGGCATGAATGGTCGTCAAGATTCTTGTTTATGATGTACATCCGTGAACAAAAACAACTAGAGTAAAGAGAGTCAGATGGGATAAATGATGAACGCAAGAAGGTTGTAAAAAAACATTGCACTGACAAGAACGCAAATCACTTTACATCATCATCCACAGACATAAATGTTCTCTCATTTTCCATTTGGCATGTTCCCTGGGCAGTCGTCCATGATGTACTAGTAGGGGTGAAAAAAAGTTTGTTGGAACCCACATGGCTCCATACCATGATGCTCGTAAACATCAACCTTGCCAAGCACACGAGGGTGTCCACGACCACTTAATTACCTGCATACCCGAATCCTCTACACAGCTCCAAAAAACTAGCTGTTGTTTCCCTCCATGCGCACGCCCACAAGCACCATTGCGTCCTCGGGGTCCAGCGTGTTACCTGCCTGGAGCACCAACTAGTGCTCCAACACCAACATCCAGAGAAGGAAGCTCACCAACATGCAAGTTCCCAGGCATCCCTTGTCAGTCCAGGCCTCCATGAGGCCTCTTTCCTTGTCCTTGAAATGTCCCTTGCCCTGGTGGAGGGCCATATTGCTGATGATACGGGCAATTCCGTACGATGTTCCCTTGTTTTTCACACTCCATACAAATGATTGTGCCACTTTCTTTAGGCTTCCGATCATGAAAGCAAGCCCCCTTGAGTTTTCCGATTTTTCCATCAAAATGGTGTTTGATCTACCACTCCCCATGAAGTACGATGCCTCACTCCTTGTTTTATGCACTAAATTTCACGTATTTTACAAGTTCAATTTCTCATTCTATGTGTCAAGAACTTGCTTTTTCAATACTCACTGGCTCATCCACTACATGTGGTTCTTGTATGTAATACAGTGTAACTTCAGTTCTTGACTGGACAACCCATCCAGGAACAATTTGATATTTGCCTCCTCTATCATGTGTTGCGGCTAGACACGCTAGGCCTTGTCATAATAGTGGTCCACATATCCATTCATGGCCAAGATCCCCTACCTGAACTTTTTCAGCTCAACCTTTGTTGCTTGCGAGTCAATAGGGTGAGAGAACAACTCTCCCATGAGTTCCTCGCACTCCTCCCATGTGGGGTTTCGCTCCTTGTTCTTTACTAACTATATCTTTGCAAGTTTCTCAAACTGTTCATGGTTCACCGCCAGCATTCCTTGTGTCTCCTAGTCATCTATGAGAACCGTTTTGAGTTGCATCTGTGGTTTGAATTCCTTCATCCTTGTTCACTCAACTTGCCATCGTATCTATCGGCCAATTCAAACATGGACCGGCTTGTCAAGCCTTTTTTTGGTAGCCCACTGCTGGTGGTAGGCCACATTGTGTCACGTTGGATGGCGGCTGAGCTTGCGTACTGGCTTTTGGCCTCTTTCTGGTGCTCAAAAGTGCGTTTGGTCTCCTCTCATGCCACATGAACCGCTCTTTCCTCATAAACCTGTGCTACTCCGTGTTGCCTTTGGCATCTCACAGGTGGTGCCTTCTACTTTAGCATGCTATTAGGAAATAGAAAGGTCTCTGTGGAGTGTATGTTCTTGTCTGAAAGTTTGCATTTCATCGCGTGAGCGTGGCTAACATTTAATCTGATACAGACAACCATCTTCTCACATTTACGTTCTATTTCACCGATGATGCCCATGATGATGTTTTAGTCCTTGTTATTCAGGTTATCTTTCATCCTCGTTGCATCTTCCTCGGCTTCATGAAGATGGATTGCTTTGAGGAAAGCTCCATGGATACTTGAAGAACCAGTAAGGCACATTCAGAAGAGGATTTTCTTCTCAATTGTATGTGGTTAAATCATGATTATGCTTTTCAACAGCTCCACACACATGGGGCTGGTTGTCTGAAACTCTTGCCTTGTAGTTTCAATGCAGATACTTCAATTTAGAGATAACACCCCTCCCCCGTCATCCGAGTCTTCCATAATATGTACACAATACCCTCCAACCGGTATGGGGATGGTAGTGTGTGCCTCTTCTTCCATCTTGTGTTTTTCATCGTCAATTTTTTGATCACCACTCTCATCATTGTGACGTCTTTTACTTTGATTCCGATAGAAGTGGTGGCTTCCTCCTCTCTAGTGACACCATCATGACGTTCCTCGTCACTTGCGACCTCATTCTTGGTTGCTACTTCACCTAGATTTTTAAGATTTGCGATGTTGGCATCATCACTCATCACGTTGGAAGGGTGTAACTCTTCCACTATTGGCTCTAAGGTAGGCTCAGGAATTTCTTTGAGAGACTCTTCCTCAACATTATTGCAGGACTCTTCGCGCCCTGAGGTTGTCTCAAAGATCAAATGCTTGTGACTATCTTCCACTTTGAGCATTTACAGTGGCATGCCATGGGGGCGATCGTGAGCTTGCTAACAAGGGATCAAATGGTCTTCACCTCCACGGCCACCCTTTTTACCATCCCAATGATGTGATGGAATAGGGGTGAAATTGCTTGTTCCCCTTCGTAGCATGTGCTGGATCGGGGAACGACCATTGCACTTCCATTTAAGGACAACCTTTGGAGACGGACCGCCAAAGATTATCCATCAGCTTGAGTGGCTATGACCTTGGTAGTTCAAGTACCTCAAAACCCTTCTTCAATATTGTGGGTGGAGTGCGCACTTGCCTTCGGCAATGCCACACTCTTTATACCCATTGTATCCCTCCATTTTCCATTTTTTCCAGTGAATTACATACTCATGAATACGTGGTGGTACTGACTTTGAACCATTTTTTCTTGACAACATAGGGTCTCTCTCTCTCTCTCTCTCTCTCTCTCTCTCTCTCTCTATCTCTCTCTCTCT
>SZWC01020872.1:23685-46009 GCA_023375785.1 Penium margaritaceum
CACACACACACACACACACACACACAGAGGTAGATCTAAGTGCAAAATCCAAGCAAAGAGTTCCCTCACTCATTTCAAAATTAAATCCCTTAGTTTAATATATAGTTTGCAGGGAGGAGCTCCACTCACTCACTTCAAAAATCACATCTGTAGTCTTCAATTGTGCCTTTTTACAAGGAATTTAACTCAATCACTTCGAAGAACGCACACTTTTGGAACTACCACACCACTCTCCTTTTCAAAGAGGATATTTAATTACTCAATATAAATGAGGTTCAAGAGGTAAGAAATATAAAACTACAACAACATACAAAAATATCAATATGTCATAAACTAGCCATGGTCGAGTGGCACAATACAGCCTCTAATTGTCAACGAATGAGATAAATCTTTTCAAGAGGAACATAACAAAAAATGAATTGTCAAATGGAGATTTCTTGTGGGAGCAATGAGTTGTTTTAAATTCATGCACTCGGGTTTGATTGTGGTCAGTTTCTGAGCTCCCTTTGGAGGGTGACGACCTCCATAGAGCAAAAAAATGTGGGAGCCAGCTCAGTTTACCTTTCCATCGCCTAGAAGTTGCTGTCGCAGCAAGGACCCCTGCTGTTACGGTAAGGACCCCTGCTATTGCGTCAGAAAGTGTTGTTGCCAAGGCTGGCTACCTTGCCTCTGTGTCAAGGTTCATTTTGCATGTCAGACTGCTTCTTCAACCACATTTGCGGCTGCACGCCAAGCAAGGGTGTAGAAGCAAAATCTGTGGAGTTTGTAATCCTCATTGGAGTCTTTAAAAGGGTCTCATGTGGTGGAATCATTGCAAAAGGCTCCAATGGATAATGCAATGAGATGTGTGTGTGCATAAGAGCTGTAGTCACAAGACGACTAACTCTGATGCCAATGTAGAAATTGGTGGAGTGCGACACGTCGAAAGGGAGAAGCTCTCGGTGTGTCAGTCATTAATGGTCACGAATGAGATCGGCTCTGTCGTTTGACACAGGGGTCTCACCGCATCGCATTATCATAGAGAAAAACTACCCTTTTGGAAGATAATGGCTTCAACATTGTTTTGGAGATGACCCTCTCGTTATGAGGTTGAGGGATTTACAAAAATTTTGTCACCTCCCAGGCCTGCGGCACCAAGGAGGTTGAATTTCTTGGACTATGAAAATAAAATAAATTCTAAAGTTGTGACTGGTTTCATTCATCCTTATATCTAGCGTAAAATCTCCTTCACTCCGATATGTTTTCTACTTTCCAAGTCAACTATGGTGGTGCGCAAAAGCGCCCTACATGTAGTGACTGTCTCAGAAATGAAAATTGTCTTCTGTGCACAGGCGATAGCTGGCGGGAAATCCAGTATGAGTCGCAAAACATTCCTTAGATACCCCAAATTAAACAAATACTACCATTGATTTCCCCGCATTGCATTTTTCAATTCGTTCACTACCCTACTACCTGCTAAATTTGGATAAAAAGTAATTACCCTTGGGCTCAACCTTGTTGAAAAATTAGGTTCCCCTTTGTCACCAATGTGTAGAATCCCTTCAGAAATGAGTTTTGAAAGTAATCGAGCTCAATTCATGCTCGCACAAAGCTCTTAAAGAGGTTGAGGCCAGAAAACCATACCCTGATCACTTGAGTTTGGTCGTTAACGTGCACGTTTGATCCGGACTCCTGAATGTTTCTGAATTGAAGAGTCCCACGATTCAGTGAGGCTTTGTAGCCAGTGTGTGGAAATTTTTCCCCGGTTGTTTGGCATATACCAAAAAAAATCCTTTGCAAAAGACTCTGAATTTAGGCGGCAGTACGGTATTTTCCCTGCCTTTTAGACGTAGGTCACTATATACCACGCCTTCAGATTTCACATCACTGAATGCACCATCTTCAATTTTTACTTCACATACCATCCCATTGGTAGTAGTAAATGCCACGAGGCATGTACAATCCATGGGAATTTTGAATAGTGAGAAGGTGTATGGAGTATTGTCACTGTTTGCATTTTTTTTATCATTCAAGCAGAAAATGGTCTTTGGCGTCATGTGTCTTTTCAGTCCTCGTAAATGTTTTTGTGAAATGTTTTGTTTTGCATACCTGTATAAAATTTTATATTTTTGTATAGCACAATTTTCCGGCGTCGCCATTGTCAGTATCCATCAGCATCTCCCTACCTCAATTTTTTTTATTCCTATCCTACAAAACATTCTTCTCTTCATGCCTCCCCCCTCTATCTTACCTAATTGTGAGTTGCGCCACCCTCCCCCTCGCCGGGGTCCAAAATCGTAGCGCTTATGTTGTTGATTGATAACAATGTTGCCATCAGGAATGCAAATTTTCTGTGTCAACATTGTCCATGTTCTCCCCCCCTACGTTGGTTTTGGTTTTCCCTGTCCAATTCGTTGGCATTTTGTTCAAGACTTGCCACCTTTCTACCTCACCCAACATCGGTTCGCGCCACTCCCACTCCCCTCTCCCGGGGTTCCACAAACCCAACACCATTGTCACCTGTTGCTGTCCCGTTGGTCAGCCCCCCCCCCCCCCCCCCCCTTTGTTGGAGATGCCTTGGTTAGAGGTCAAACTCTCTGTCCATCCTTCCCCCCTCAAGGATCAAATGTTTGTGAGCCTTGGACCCTTTGCCAATTCCAACGGTCATGACACCGACATGGCATCCTCCTGAAGCAATGGCCTCATCTATTTTAAGACAAGGCATTTCGTGAACTCCGCTGATCACTTCTACTTCCAACAACGCCATGGCTGTCCAATGGAGATTTCATACTCAAAAAATGAATCACACAAAATCCCCCCCAGACTTTAATGCTATAGGATTTCCTGCCAATGTTGCACTGCACCAAGTTTTTGTCCTAAAATCTGACATGATGTTCCTCCCTTGGCACCGCGGTCTCTAGAGCGGCAGCCACCTGAGCATGTGAACCAAAGGCAATGCGTCCGACTGCTCTGCGAGGGTGCCACCGGGCCTGCACATAACCGCCACTTTATGAAACTACTCAGGTGCATAGGAGTTTTGGGTGCTCGGGAGCATAGGTGCATTGGGTGCTCAGGTGATTAGGTGTCTTAGGTTCTTGGGTGCGTAGACGTATTGGGTAGTGGGGTGTATGGTTGCATTGTGTGCATGTGTATAGTGATTGCTTGGGTGCATTGTTGCATTGGGGGCCCAAATGCACGGGTGTATTGGGTTCTTGGGTGTATTGGTACCTTGGGTGCTTGGGTGCATGGGTGCATTGGGTGCTCGGGTGGATGGGTGTATTGAGTGCGTGGGTGCATAGGTGTATTGGGTTCTCGGGTGCATAGGTGCTTTGGGCGGTTGGGTGCTTGGGTACTGGGGTGCATGGGTGTAGTGTTTGCTTGGATGGATGGATACATTGGAGGCTCGCATGCATACGTGCTTTGTGTGCTCGGGCGGATGGTTGCATTGGGTGCTCATGTACATGGTTGTAGTGGCTGCTTGGGTGCAGGGGTGTATTGGGTGCTCGGGTGCATTGGTGCTTTTTGTGGTTGGGTAAATTGGTGCATTGGGTGCTTGGTGCATGGGTGCACTGGGTGATTAGGTGCATGGGCGCATTGGGTGCTCGGATGCGTAGGTGTATTAGGTGCTCGGGTGCACAGGGGCTTTGGGTGCTTGGGCGCATGGATGCATTGTGCTTCGGTGCATGAATGTGTTGTGTGCTTGGGTGTACAGGTGTGTTAGGTGCTGGGGTGCATGGGTGCATTTGGTTTTTGGGTGCATAGGTACTTTGGATGGCCAGGTTCTTAGGAGCTAGGGTGCATGGGTACAGTGGGTTTTTGGGTGGATGGATGCATTGGATGCTTGCGTTCATAGGTTCTTTGGGTTCTCGGGCACATGGTTGAAATAGGTGCTTGGGTGCATGGGTGTAGTGGCTGCTCAGGTTCATGAGTGAATTAGGTGCTCGAGTGCATTGGTGCTTTTGGTGTGTGGGTGTATGGGTGCATTTGGTGCTCGGGTACATGGGTGCATTGGGTTCTTGGGTGCACAGGTGTCTTGAGTGCTCTGGTGCATAGGTGCTTTGGGTGCACGTGTGCATGGGTGTAGTGATTACTCGGTTACATGGGTGCATTAGGCACGCGGGTGCACAAGCGCTTTGGGTGCCAGGGTGCATGGGCGTATTGGGTGCCTGGGTACATAGGTGCATTGGGTGCTCGGGCGCATGGATGCACTGAGTGCTCGGGTGCATAGGTGTATTGGGTGCTCCAGTTCATTAGTGCATTGGTTGCTTGAGTGCATTGGTGTATTGGGTGCTCAAGTGCATGCGTGGAGTGGGTGCTTTGCTGTATGTGTGCATTGGGTGCTCGGGCGCATAGGTGCTTTGGATGCTCAGGTGCATGGGGGCATGGGGTGCTCAGGTGCATGGGTGTAGTGGTTGGTCAAGTGCACGGGTGTATTGGGTGCTTGAGCGCATTAGTGCTTTTGGTTCTTGGGTGCATGGGTGCATTGGGTGTATGGGTGCATGGGTGTATTCGGTTCTCGGCTACATAGGTGTATTAGGTGCTCTGGTGCATGGGTGCATTTGGTGCTTGGGTGCATGGGTAGATTGCATGATTGGGTGCATGGGTCTATTCGGTGTTTGGGTGCATAGGTGTATTGTGTTCTTGGGTGCATAGGTGGATTTATTTGGGTGCTTGGGTGCATGGCTGTAGTGGTTGCTTGGGTGCATGGGTGCAATGGGTGCTCGGGTGCATTGGTGCATTGGGTGCTCGGGTACATGGATGCATTTAGGTGCTTGGTTGCATGGGTGCATTGGGTGTTCAGGTGCATATGTGCTCTGGGTGCTTGGGTGCATGGGTGTACTGGTTGCTTGAGTGCATAGGTGTATTGGGTACTTGGGTGTATGGGTGCATTGGGTGCTTGGGTGCATGGGTGCATCGGGTAATTGGTGTTCGGGTGCTTGGGTGCATGGGTGCATTGGTAAAAAAATGCTTAGGTTTCAAGGACCTGTGGTATTTTCTATACTTCTGGTTTATCAGATGAAGAAACACCACCACTTATTGAAAGATTGATGAAGACGATGGAGAGGCTGTGGTTGACGTGGAACCTTGGAGTTATGGTTAGTCACCCTAAATTCATTCACTCAACATTTGGTGTATCAAGAAGTGTATTCGTATATGAAAACATTTCTCAGAAATCATCAACATCAATTCATGCAACTAGAGCCCAGTTGTGCATTCATTCTATAAGGTTATAATTATTATGGATTAAATGTACTACGTACTACTTTTTGTTAGAAGTCCATGTTCACTGGTATGTTCACTTCTCAATAGAATTGTCGATTCAAATTTTTAGGAGTGAGGTGATTGGTCACGTATGTAGTTTTTCATATACGTAGTCCATTGGACTCCCCATTGATGTCGACGTGGCAAGGTTTTTACAACTATGGTGGCATGTTGTAGTTCCATCAAAGACTGCACCATGCGCCAAAAATTTCACTCAGTTGGAAGAGAAGTGAACTTGAGCAAATCATGCGTGGCCATCACACTGCGAGTGGACCGTACATGCAAGGTGACAGCAACAATATGGGTTCATAAAAGTGACATTGTGCATTGACGGTCATCACTGTCAGTCAAGTACAATGCGTGGGAAGACCACATGCACAACAGATTTGATATTGTGCCATATTTGCAATGTTGTTGAGAACGACATCACGGTGGATCTGGGAAAATAACGTCAAATGCTGTTCGCAGGAACTGGTGTACAAGTGGAATTGCCTGTCATCTATCGTGCAAGGTGGATGGCCATCGAAGGCATCATGAGGTTCCAGGGATTTTCTCAATCTCTGTTTCCTGTTTTTCTCAAAGAGATGCGTTGATCGTACTTTGTCATTGTATGGATGTCTTCAGCAATGACACCACAAAGTGAAATTGGTTGTCATTGAGTTTCTCAACATTATTGTAACACTCATATTGCACCATGTAACAAAATTACTTCTTGCATGTTGTGTTCACCTTTGCAGATGCCGCGTTTGGATCCACATGCCTTTGCGGCGGCTGAGGAGGATGTGAAGTAAAAATTCAAGCATACCTTTTGTGCACCAGGGGCCTCTCGCAAGGCTTTCATGCACTAGAGATGGGTTGTCACCATGGACAGAACGTTTTTTTTTTTAATGTTATAGTCAGCTTCTGTTGACTACATAATTTTTTGATGCAAATGATCACACAGATCCGATGGGATGAGCTTCAGTACGAGGTCAGAATGGTTAGGAGTGGGACTGATTTTGCATGGAGATGGTCGCATCATACCCCCCTCTTGCACAGCGTGGCACTGTCATGATAACCTATCAAGAATGTGGTTTAGGGAATGCAATCTCACATCACATGCTACGGGCTGTACACACATTTCATTGCTACCAAATTTGGCATAAGGTGAAGAAGCACTTTGGCAGCGATGCAACTGAGACGTTTTGGGTACTGGCTCATGCACAGGCTGATGCTGAATGGGAGCAAGACAAACAGAAACTTGTTGATAGAAAAATTGGAGCACATGATTATGTCCTTGGAGAAGGTGAATGTGGCATCCCCTTGGAGCAATGGAGCCCACTGCAATATCACATGCCTTGTGATGGTCATGCCACTAGAAACCTTGCTGAGAGCTTGAATGATTGCATTTGTGAGGCACGTTGCACATACCCATTTTTTGCCTTCTACTCTTTGTGGCCCTACATGTTGAGAACCTTTGTGATGCGTGAAAATGTGGCTACCACTGAATGTAAGGTCTTTTCTGACAAGGCCTCTGAGAATGTTGCTAGTGCCATCCATGCTTTGCATGGACACACAGTCGTCCAAACCAGGCGTGCCATGGGGAGCGTGAGTGGAATACAAAGTGAGGTTCCATGAACTGTGGACTGTGCAGCTCTGGTTCTTGGCAAGAGTTCAGGGTATCATGTAGAGAAGCTATTGCTCTCCTGCTGTACCTCAAGAAAAAGAAGGAGTACTTCTAGCATGATCTACTTACGGTGCTTCATCTGCTCAACACATATCGCCAAGACATTCCAAGCATCTCACTCCGCACTCTACAATACGCTAATGAAGGGTGGTATCAACTTGTAATCTGTTGAGAACGGGGTCGACCGGCATTGGAAAGGCAACAATGCAGCCGCCACCATTGTGCCAATGTCATCTTCGGAGGTTTGGTACCCCGAGGCATGCCATGTGTTTTTGTTGCAGTGTAGCACAAGAAACCCCATCAGCAGTAGAAGCAGCACCTGCAGCTGATCTTTCACATGGTGAGAACACATATGTTGTTTACAATGGTGATCTAAAGGATTGTGAGGAGGAAGCCAACCCTACGGATGTTGAGGGCAATGATGAGATGGAAGATGACGATGATGAGGAGTAAACAGAGATAATGATGGGAACATGGATATGCTGGTTTTACGTGGGTGAATAAATGATGAGAAAACATATCTCTTCTGTTTCTGTAGAGGCTAAATTTCATGAAAACCTATTTCTTTCCAACCTGAGTACCAGAAGAAGAATTGTTGCTGGCACATGGTTGAAGTGAGAGAATTTCCATGTTTTTATACCCTAACAATATAACTTCACGGGAAAATGACCATCGTGAATGTTCAGGACTTTACCTTAGAAATTTATTAGTGTAGATGTGTTAAGTATGTGATCAGAAACTGTCTAATAAAAAACAAAGAAGTGCTAAAATGTCAAACAAGGAAAATGATAAGAAAAAATAACAATGCAGAGGTGTACATGTTTCGACCAGCACAGCGTCCAGCATTGTAACTTTTGCTATATGCTTGATGAACCTCCAAACTACAGACAGATTTTGTACAGGCTGGATCATGTAATTTTGCAATGATGCTAGAAAATGAAGCAATTCAGAAAAAAAAGGGCTGAAAAAATATTTTCATCTTAGAGTTGAAGTTGTAAGATTGGCAGGTCTAAGAAAACAAGTAGAATGAAATAGAGGACAACAAGCAATGGATTTTAAGCATGTAAAAAAATCATACTGGATTACCATACACATGCTCTTCCATCTACGGTAGGGTTCTCTCTCTATCCATGTAAAATTATTGCATCCCACCTAAGTAAACATCTGAAATAATGTTGGATTCTATCCCACTCTTTGTGCCAATCCCACATCCGGGATTTTATGAAAGAATCTTCTGTAATGTCGATAGCACAAACATCCACCATGGCAAAATGAGTTTGAAGCTTGTCATGTAGTCTTTCTTGCAATAGTGCAGCCTCACTAAGCACATCGAAGCCAACACACATTTCTTGTACGGATGGATTATTCCCCATATTTCTGCAGATTCTGGCCCCTCATCCACCAAACATGCTCTTCGTGACCCGACGTTCTCTGCTAGTATCATCACCACCATAGAAGTATCATCATATGCCATTTTGGCCAAGTGAAAGGAAACAAGAGTACACAAGCATAAAAAGGGAGGAGACGCTATTGAGTGCATGGCATGCACACTAGCAGTGAAATGCTACATTACTGTGTTGCAAAAACATATTGTCATGCAAATCTTTGTTCATGGAAGTGAACAAAAACAGAAACACCAATTCAATTCAACAAGAATGCACACATGCACCCATGTACCCAAGAACAAGAGCACCTAAGCCATACCTTAGCGACCAATACACCCAAGAAACCATGCACCCCTGTACCCATGCACCTAAGCACCCATGCACCCATGCAACCAAGCAGCATTGCACCTTGGCACCCATGAACCCAAGTACCCAATGGATGTATGCACCCTAGCATCCGATCACCTATGCACCCATGCACCAAAGCACCTATATATACAAGCACCAAATCACCCGGGCACCCATACAACCATACATCTATACACCCGATCACCCATGCACCTACACACTAGAGCATTTAATGCACTAGCACCCAAGCACCCAAGCATCCAAGTACCCATGCACCAATGCACATATGCAACCAAGCATCCAAGCACCCAAGTACCTAAGAACCCAAGCACCCGAGCACCCAAGCACTCGAGCACCCAAGCACACGAGTATCCAGGTACACTAATACCCAAGCACCCGAGCACCCAAGCATCCAACACCCAAGCACCCCAACAACCAAACATCCCACCACAAAAAGGCCCAATCACCTAAGCACCCAATTACCCGAGTGCCCAATTACCCCAGCATAGATGTACCTACGCAGCCATGCACCGGAGCATCCAAGCACACATGCACCAAAGAACCTAAGTGAATAAGCACCCAGGCACACAATGAACTGAGCACCCAAGAACCCGATGCACCCAAGTACCCACACACCCAAGTGCACCAGCATCCAAGCATCCCAACACTCAAGCGCCCCACCACCCAAGCAGCCCTCCACCTGGGAACTCAACCACCTAGGTAAGAGAGAACCATGGAGAAAATCCACCAATGCACCCAAGCACCTAATTACCCAAGCACCCATTTACCCGAGCACCCAATTATCCAAGCATCAAGTTTACTTGAGAATGCATGCACTTATGTACCCTTGCACCGGAGCACCAAAGCACTCATGCACCCTTGCACCTAAGTGTACTAGCACCCAAGCACCCATCCATCCAAGCAACCAAGCACCCAATTCTCCCAAGCACCCAATGTAACCAAGCACCCATACATCCAAGAGCACTAGCACCCAAGAATCCCACGACCCAAGCACCCCACAATCCAAACACCCACCGCCCGGGCAACTAAGTACCATGGAACCTATGCAACAATGCACCCAAGCACCCAGTCACTCAAGCACCCAATTACCAAATCACCCGGATACCCATGCATGCGTGCACCCATGTACACAAGCACCCATACACGCGAGCACCCATGCACTTGAGAACCCATGCCCGTGAGCATCCATGCACCGAGCACCCATGCACACGAGCACCCATGCATCCGAGCAACGATGCACGCGAGCACCCATGTGCCGTATGAACCGAGGGGCGTCCGGTGTGACGGTCACATGCCAAGCCCTTCGGATAAACCTCCCACCCTCGAACCCTTGGTGTGTGGGCCAACCCTTGAGATGCCGCACGATCCTCTCCTAGTAGCAAGACCACTGCTCATGACGGACGTTCTCATTGTGCAACTCTCCTGGTGGCGTTTTACCAAGGTGCACTGTGGAAGACTGGTAGGATCGAATGGACCTGTGCGAGGTAATGCTTGGAGAACAAGGAGATTTAGGAAAAAAATGAATTCTTTAGACTTGATAGATCAGTAGAAGGTAATGTACAACGCCTCCGGGTAAGCTTGGCATGCCTAGAACAATCCCTAGGATTCTTTATGTACCAACCCCTATGAGCCTGCTGAGAGCCCCTGAATACTCCAAAGCCATCTCTTGAGGTGAAATCATGCAAATAACACATGCATCATGTAGTACGCATTGCGAGATTTCCAACGAACCAAAGAACACCGAATCCCACCTTTGCACGGCCGCCGTGCTCAGGATCAAACCAGTCCGTCTCCTGTTTTCTAAAGGTGCGCCTCCCACCTTTGCACGGCCGCATCTTTCTTGTCCCTGCACCAAATGACCCAGTTCTTAGGTCAATTTCACATGTTTTTTTCACTTAAATTACAATGGGAGCATCAAAACATGCCTCTGACGTTAGTATGATGACGTAATCACCGCCTCAACCGGGGGCGGTGATGGAACCGAGGGGCTCCCAGCGTAACGGTCATACGCTGAGCCCTTGGGATGAACCTCCCAACCCTCGACCCCTTGGTATGTGGGCAAACTCTTGAGATGCCACACAACCCTCTCCTAACAGCAAGACTACTTCTAGTGACCGAGGTTCCCACCATGCGACTCAACCGGTGGCTCCCACAACATCACCCCCCCTCCAAGGACACACTGTCCCGGTGCACTCCTGGTACGCTCGGAGGACCGTATTCACTGCACCGCCAATGTGGAAGTTGGCTTCGGGGATCTAGCAGTTATGCTCAGGCCCATAGCCAAGCTATTGCACCAGGTACTGCCACCTGTTGCTATGATGACGATGCACGAGAATTTTCTCCACCACATACTCTTCCTCACCATCCACCAAGATTGGTGGAGGAGGAGCCTGTCGCCGTGTTGCGAGCTGCACATCTGGCTCCTTGTAGGCTTTGAGGAGAGAGGCATGGAATATGGAATGAATCCCGTAGTGGTCCTCCGGGGCAGCTCCAACTCATAGCTCACCGCGGAACCCTTCTCCTTTACCAGAAAAGGGCCCACCCTTTGAGGCTTGAGCTTGTCACTGCCCAGCCACGCCAACTGCAGGTTTAGTGAGCTCGGCAACACCATTTATCCCACCGATAACTCCTTGGCTATCCGGTGCTTGTCTACTTGTCGCTTCATCTGTTGCCGCGCCTTGCAAAGCACACCGCGTACGCCACACCACACCTCTGTGAAGTCACTTGCAAATTGCTGCACTGTGGGTAGGTCTCATCCCGTTGCCATGTCCGGGGGACATGCAGGCTGCACCCCATACACCACCTCAATGGGAGACCTTCCCGTCAAGGTATACACTGCTCAGTTGTAGGCAAACTCAGCCACCGGGAGCTTGCATTCCCATCCCTCACCATGCAATGCCAAGATCCCCTGCAACAACTTCTCCATGGTCTGGTTGGTGCACTCAGTTTGACCATCCATTTGGGGATGGTAGGCTGAAAAAAGAGCCACATGGGTGCCCAGCTTCCTGAAGAGTTCCTCCAAAAAACGGGAGGTGAAGCGTGGGTCGCGGCCCGAGACCATGCCCTTCAGCACATCGTGAAGTTTGATGACATGTTGCAAGAGGAGTTGAGCCGTCTCCACTGCCGTGACCTTCTCCACACATGGGATCAAGTACGTCATCTTGCTGAACCGGTCCACCACCACTAGCACCGTGGTGTTGCCCATTGCGCTCTGTGGAAGATCCCCTAATAAGTCTAGTGAGATGTCTGACTACGGGCGCTCCGGCACCGATAGCGGCTGCAGCTCTCCTGGCACCTGTGCTCTCCGTGACTTAATTTTTTGGCTCATGTCATACCTGCTCACGTACTCCTTGCAATCTGCTCCCATCGTTTTCCACCAACATTGGTGTGGAAGTGTCTTGAAGGTCTTGTCGTGGCCAAAATGACCACTGTAGTGCGAGTCATGCACCTCCTCCAACAAGGCCTGTCGCAATGACGCACTTCACGGCACCACAACCTTGTTCTCCTTCTCACGCCGCTCATACTGGCCATCCCACTTGTAACCCTTCACTGCACATCCGGCAAAGTTCTTGTCCTCTGCATACCCGTGAGCGAACAAGTCGCGGATGATTGGAGATCCCACCAACGCCCGTGATCCCATACACGCCCACCTCCATGCGCCGCGAAAGCGGGTCCATTGGGTTGATCATCCCTTGTTTGTGCTGGATGTCCCAGTCAAAATGGCCCTCCAGCAGCTTCATCCATCGTGCTTGACGACGACTCAGGTTTGGCTCCGACTTGAGGTACTTGAGCACGAAGTGGTCTGTGTGTACCAAACACCACTGCGCCTCAAGGTAGCACCTCCATTTCTTGAAGACCTGGACCACCGCGAGCATCTCTTTCTCGTGGATTGGGTAGTTGAGCTTAGCCCCTTTCAGCTTCTTTGAGTAGTAGGTGTCAGAAATCAAGCTCCACTCCCACAAGATGATCATGTACCCAGGCTCTCGGTGCAGAAGCCCAAATGGGGTCCACACTTGGAAGGTGGCTCTTGGAAGAATAAATGGAGCGTCCGGACCATCTCCTCGCCACATCCAATGCAACGGTCCGAGCGGGCACCGACAGAAAAAGGTCGAAACCACTTCGACGGACACCCTCGAACGTCCATTCCTGCCGGCGCCACCAAACTGATGGCGGGAACGCGGTTCGGTACCCGCAACGCGACAACGGGCAGACCCTCCCGAACATCGGGACCTCCACTCCAACTCCTCGAAGAGCGAAGCCGCACCGCTGCTCCAAGAATTGTAGCAGCAGCTGCTCGGCTCCGACAGCGGCTCAGCTATCATCCGCCTCAGCGCGCGGGTTAGGCCTAGGCTAGGACTATATGTATTTTCTCTAGTATTGTTCCTAGTCAATCTACTAAGATTCATGTTTCCGCCTTCATCTCGGTGCCCGCCTTCGGGCTGTGGCGCAGTCCTCTTGCTCCTCATCGCTTGGCTTCCCGCCTCCTGGCTGTGGCGCTTCCCTCCGCTCCTCATCGTTTGGCTGCCCGCCTCCAAGCCGTGGCGCCCTCAGTTCATCGCTTCTCTTGTGCCCGCCTCCCTTGGCTGTGGCCTCCACTCGTTCGCTCACGCCCACCCACTCAATCTTCATGCAGGCCCGTCCTCGGTAGCTGTGGCTTGCCCCGCTGGCTGCCCGCACCGAAGTATTGCGGTCATCGCCATCTACAGTTAAGGCCCGTGCCTCAGCGCCGTGGCCTTTTGGCCCGCGCCTCGGCACTGCCTCCACTCATTCTCAATCTGCTCATCTTTCTAATTGCCGCATCTGATCAATCCTCAGCGCTCGTGCTTGAGCACCGCGCCCACGCATGTATTCATCATCTCCTGACTCATTGTGCTCGTTTTGTGGTGCTGCGGCAGTCCCAACAGGTCCAGCCCGCGCCTCAAGTGCTGTGGCTCGCCTCGCGGCTCGCCCGCACCTCGGACCGCACCCACTTCACAGTTATTGTTCCAAACAATGTTCTGACATGGTATCAGAGCAAAGCAAAAGATCCTGAGCAAAATTGCTGCCTCCATCTCCTGCCTACATCTCGTGACGCCTGGAACGCCATCCGCATCTCTATCGCCTTACCGAAGCGCATCACAGTCGACCCTCTACGCCGAGCCGTACATCCGATCTAAGCCAGGCACAACGCCGTCATTCCTTCCCTCTTACATCTGCCAGTCCAAACGGGCTGTGTATGGGCGTAGCCCCAATGTTCCGGCAGCCAGCATCCTTCGCCATCTAAGCACTAGCAGCAGTTGAAGCAGCAGCATCATCAGCCGCATCTGCAAACACAGCAGCAACATCTCCAGCCGCCAGCCAACATCAGCCTACACCTCGGGTGTGACAAGTCATCTGGAAACTATGTATGGGCACAGTTCCGTGACAGCTTGATGCACCAAAAGAATAGCAGCATCATCAAGTTTTCCTCGCGACACTCTACAGACCTATCTCTCGCAGCAGACAGCATCAGCAGCATCAAAACTGCGTCTGCCACAATCAGCAACATCCATCATTTTTCACCCCTGCCAACCCGCGAGAAAACGTCCTTTTCTCAGTAGCTGTAGCTATCAGCAACAGCAGCCACATGACTTAATCTACAGCAACAGTACAAGCCAGCAATGTCACCCCAAGCATGGCACTCTCTCGAGACAAACAAGAGAGTCTAGGGTGCCTTCTCTTTGGTCTCACCATCTTTATTTGGTACATTCCACACCGACACGGCAGCATCACCCTAGATCAAGTCTGTTCTGGGATCAACTATCTTCTCATCACCCTCGGATACCTTCTTGTGCCTCCACCAAAATGGTCAACTGCCAAGGGACGCCGATCATCCGCTTCAACTCGCCAAGCAGTCCTACCGCAGCATCTTCCTGCACCATCCTCCCTCTCTCCTTCATTACCTGCAACCACTGCAACAGCTTCAACCTTATCATCTACATCCTCGCTCGCTTGCATCCACCGCACAACTCTCAGCAAATCATCTTTTACCCCACCACCAGCACTTCCTTCCACAAGCATCTCTGAAATTCCACTCTCAGGGAACATCTTCTCAGCTAAAAACACCTCCACTCACAATCCACTGTATCCAGCACGCTCTCCCTCAAACATCATTCAAGGCATCCACCACGTCCCAGCATATCAGGCACAACCACCAAACACTCCAACAGCATTCCTCACATCAATCTCAACGGAAAAACCATGCATCACCTGCCACACGAAAAGTCAATATCGCAGAAAGCGACGATGCCTTCTTCATCATCAACCGTTCCACTGCTCTGAACACAGCCAATTGTCATCACCTGGTGAACCCATACTGCATGCCAACACCTTCCACCTGTCAACAACATCATCACCGCCTGACTGTGATCTCATTCACCCTCCTTCCACCACTGTCCTCCCATCATTACCAACAATTGCTCCTGCATCACAAAGTGCTTTCTGTCCATCCCTGACATCCTCTGCAGCAGCAGCAGGAAAAACCACACAACTCGAACCTCAAGGGCCTCCCTTCTCCTTTGCCGACCTCAACGCCTTCATGACTACTTTCTACGGAACATCCCTACTTCCACCAAGCAACCCTCCAGCTGTAGCTCCAATGGCTCTAGTACCACGAAGTCTCCCACCTTCCTCACCCGGAACTCCTGCCTCCTTGACATCAACTGCAATGTCCAAAACTACACTGATTGCAACAACAGAGCAACACAACCAATCCCAGTCAACGCAGACAAACTGTCGTATCAGCCCTACAAAAGCATCCTCCTCCCCACTGGCATCGGCCCCATTTGATTACTTCCTCCTGCCCGCACACCTCCGAAGCATGAATACCTCAAGACTGAAGAAACACATCCGCACCATGCCGCTGCTCTGCCAAACACGCTACAGCACTCCTGGTAGCTATCCTGGTGCAACAAAATCTGTGCTCCCAACTGCGTTGCATCTTGTGGGATTGACGGGGGGTGTCAGAAATCAAGCTCCACTCCCACAAGATGATCAGGTACCCAGGCTCTCGGTGTAGAAGCCCAAATGGGGTCCACACTTGGAAGGTGGCTCTTGGAAAAATAAATGGAGCATCCGGACCATCTCCTCGCCACATCCAATGCAACGGTCCGAGCGGGCACCGGCAGCAAAATGTCAAAACCACTTCGACGGACACCCTCGAACGTCCATTCCCGCCGGCGCCACCAAACTGATGGCGGGAACGCGGTTCGGTACCCGCAACGCGACAACGGGCAGACCCTCCCGAACATTGGGACCTCCACTCCAACTCCTCGAAGAGCAAAGCCGCACCGCTGCTCCAAGAACTGTAGCAGCAGCTGCTCGGCTCCGACAGTGGCTCAGCTATCATCCGCCTTAGCGTGCGGGTTAGGCCTAGGCTAGGACTATATGTATTGCCTCTAGTATTGTTCCTAGTCAATCTACTAAGATTCATGTTTCCGCCTTCATCTCGCTGCCCGCCTTCGGGCTGTGGCGCAGTCCTCTTGCTCCTAATCGCTTGGCTGCCCGCCTCCTGGCTGTGGCGCTTCCCTCCGCTCGTCATCGTTTGGCTGCCCGCCTCCAAGCCGTGGCGCCCTCAGTTCATCGCTTCTCTTGTGCCCGCCTCCCTTGGCTGTGGCCTCCACTCGTTCGCTCACGCCCACCCACTCAATCTTCATGCAGGCCCGTCCTCGGTAGCTGTGGCTTGCCCCGCTGGCTGCCCGCATCAAAGTACTGCGGTCATCGCCATCTACAGTTAAGGCCCGTGCCTCAGCGCCGTGGCCTTTTGGCCCGCGCCTCGGCACTGCCTCCACTCATTCTCAATCTGCTCATCNCGCTTCCCTCCGCTCCTCATCGTTTGGCTGCCCGCCTCCAAGCCGTGGCGCCCTCAGTTCATCGCTTCTCTTGTGCCCGCCTCCCTTGGCTGTGGCCTCCACTCGTTCGCTCACGCCCACCCACTCAATCTTCATGCAGGCCCGTCCTCGGTAGCTGTGGCTTGCCCCGCTGGCTGCCCGCATCAAAGTACTGCGGTCATCGCCATCTACAGTTAAGGCCCGTGCCTCAGCGCCGTGGCCTTTTGGCCCGCGCCTCGGCACTGCCTCCACTCATTCTCAATCTGCTCATCTTTCTCATTTGCCGCATCTGATCAATCCTCAGCGCTCGTGCTTGAGCACCGCGCCCACGCATGCATTCATCATCTCCTGACTCATTGTGCTCGTTCTGTGGTGCTGCGGCAGTCCCAACAGGTCCAGCCCGCGCCTCAAGTGCTGTGGCTCGCCTCGCGGCTCGCCCGCACCTCGGACCGCACCCACTTCACAGTTATTGTTCCAAACAATGTTCTGACAGTAGGCAATGGGATGCAACCACTTCCCTCGGTCCTGCATCAGCACCCCAACAATTGCACAATCCCTCCAAAACATCGCCAACATGTACTCTTTGCTCGTGTCTGGATGCACCAACACTGGTGCCTCATACATGGCAGCCTTCATTGCTCCAAAGGCTTGCCCCTCCTTTGCACCCCACTCCCTTTGGCACCCCTTCTTGAGCAAGTCTGTCAAGGGTGCTCCTATTGCAGCATGCCCCCGGATAAACCTCCAATAGTAGTTCATAAAACCCCAAAAAACCTTGATTTCACCCATGCACGCCAGCTCTGGCTACTCCCTCACTGCTTCCACCTTCTTTGGATCCATGCAGATCCCCATCCCACTGACAATGTACCCGAGGAACTCCACCTCCTGCTTGGTAAATTCAAACTTGCTAAGCTTGGCAAACAGGTGCTCTGTTCTCAGCACATCCATCATCGTCCGCAGGTGCTCTTGGTGCTCCTCCCTCGTCCGCAAGTAGAAAAGGATGTCATCAAAGAAGACAACCACAAAATGGTCCAAGTAGGGATGGAATACCCAGTTCATTAGTGCCATGAATGTAGTCAGAGAATTCGTTTGTCCAAAAGGCATCACGAGATACTCAAAGTGACCATAGTGCATTTGAAACGTGGTCCTTTCCACATCCTCCTCCGCAATGCGGATTTGATGGTACCCCAACCTCAGGTCCAGTTTGCTAAAGACGCGTGCGCCTCGCAGCTGGTCGAACAACTCCTCGGCTCATGGAAACGGGTAGCGGTCCTTCACTGTGATGTTGTTGAGTGTCCGGTAGTCCACGCACATCCGCAGCTCTCGTGACTTCTCAACAGACAGCACCGGTGCCACGTATGGAGACACCGACGGCTGAATGAAGCCTTAGTCCACCAACTCTCCCAACTGCTTCTTGAGCTCCGCAAGCTCCGTATCACTCATGTGGTTTTAAGACCGCACCGTTGGTGACGAACCTGGTATCACCTCCATCTTGTGGTCGATGTCACGCCGCGGTGGCAACCCCTTTGGAAAATCCTCCGGGAAACATCCCTAAAATCTCTAAGCACCTCCCCAAAACCGGGAGGCAGCTCTTGGAATCCTCCACCTTCGACTGGCTGCCCATCTGCTGCTTCACCTGCTGCAACCTTCTACGCTATTGCTTGTTGTCGACGTACCCAAGCCAAGTAAACCTGGCCACCCTTTCGTTCACACCAATTCAACTGCTGCAAGTTGATGATGCGTAGCTGCTTCCCCGCTTCCGCCACATCTGACTCCTTCCCACCCTACCACAATGGAAAAGTGAGATTCTTTCTGCCCGCCTTTACGACCACCCGGCTGCACCTCCAATCCACCTCCAAATTCTACGCATGCAACCAATCCCAGCCAATCAAGCAGTCGTAGTCGTCCATAGGGCAAGTGTGGAATATCATATCACACGCCAACTCACCCATGTGGATCTTGTGCTTGACAAGAGGCCTGTCGCACTACACCACTCTAGACACCTGCCGCACATTGGCCGACATCCCTGGCTGCCGTGCAAGCTCCAACCTTGTCGTCAACCTATCATTGAAAAAGCTATGGCTTGCGCCGCCGTCCAGCAGAAACTCTTGAAACTTCCCTCTAGAATCTAAAGAATCAGCTCCAGGATGATCCCTGGAAACTACCGGGTCTCACCTTTATTCCTCAACAGTACTTGAGGTAGCTGGTCTTGCTGCTGTGCACTACCAATGCTTCTCGTAGCTTCTTAATTGGCACAAGCTTTTCAGAGCTGATACTGTCCCTTGGGGATGGAAAGAATTACAGCTGTAGGTCGTCCCCTCCTCACTTCTGCTGCCCGTTTCCCTGCAGTGTCTTGCGCTTGGGACAATCCCTCTTGCGATGACCCTCCTCACCACAAGCCCAACACTTGCCTCTCGGTCCTTGCTATCCACCCGCGCTCTGCTGCCCGGCTTGGATTGCATCCACCTCCATGGGTATAGCCTGATCCAGTTGCTTCACCCGTGGTTGTGTTGCGTAGCTGTTCTGACGTGTATTGTAGCTTCCATCATCGATGCGCTCTGCCGCCAAAACCAATTATGCAAAGGTCCACAACCCGAGCACCACAATTTCACGTTGGACGTGAGGCTTCAGGCCATAATGGTAGTGATTGTATGCCTCCACGTCCGAGAGGTCGTCGATCTGTACTGCAAAAGATATGAAGCGTGTGGTGTAGTAGTCCTGGACTGATCCGCCTTGCTTGACATATTTCATTTTGTCACGTGCAACCCGACTACCGTTGAGGAGGTCGAAACGCGCATGGAGCATTGTCTCAAACTCATCCCAAATCTCTGGCTTCTCCGTCAATGCCTGCACACCGAGCCACACTTCCCACCCCAGCGCTAGACTCAATAGTGGCTGAAACCGTTGCCCGACCCCCAGGCCGTCTGGCAACCAGTGGAGTTCTACCGGCACAATGCCAACCACCACCATAGCGCCATTCCCCGGAGTAGCGCAGGAGCATAGAAGATGCCAGTATCATGGAATCTTCTCCACTGGGAACACCCAATGCCGTGAATTACTGGTTCACTGTAAAGAGCCACTCCTGCACACTGCCTTTGCTGGTGTAGAAATCCAACACCTTCGACTTGGGCCGCCGAAAGGGGGGCGCATACGCCAATGTAACACCATCCAACGTATTGCTCCCGTGGTCGACGTATCTCCCCTCAACCTCCGTGCACAGCTACTGCTTCTCTTGATGGAACTTGTCAAGAGTATGCCGCTTCTCCTCCATGAGAAAGGCCTAGTTGTATGCCGCGACTTCCATGCTTCTAATTGTTATGGGAGCCGCCGGTCGAGGCGGTGATAACGTCATCATGCTGAGGTCAGATGCATGTTTTAATGCTCCCGCTATATTCTACATGAAAAACCGTATGAAAGTGATCCAAGAACTGGGTCATTCGGTGCAGGGACGAGAAAGATACGGCCGTGCAAAGGTGGGAGGCGCACCTCCAGAAAACATGAGATGTACCGGTTCCACCCCGAGCACGGTGGAGCGACTTTCTCGCCCACTGCAGCCGAAGAGACCCTGGATGGATGCTTAGCCAATGAGGCAAGGTTCATTGGGGTCCATGGGTGCTTCGGGATGGAGGCTGGAGCTGCATTCGCAAGCAAGGGCGCTTCGGGCGGCCGTGACCCCCGCTGGCGGTGCTGCCAGCGGCCGTCACGCGTGGAGCACTCAAACGGTCATAACTTAGCCGTTTCTTCACGGATTGAGGCATTCTTTTTTGCGTTGGAAAGCTCGTGACACGTACTACATGATCCATGTGTTATTTGCATGCGCCTTGATAGAGGGCCTCGGAGTGCTGAGTAGTTTTCGGCTGGCTCATAGGGGCTGGTACATAAGGAAGCCTCGGGGTTGATCTAGGCATGCCAATCTTACCCAGAGACTCTGTACATTGCCTTGTACTGACCTATCAAGTCTAAAAGATTCATTCCTTGCCCAACTCTCCTTTTTCTCCAAGCATCGCCTTGCACACGTCCATTCGATCCTACAAGTCGTCCGCAGCGCACCTTGGTGCAAACGCCGCCGGGAGAGTTGCACGGCGGGAACCTCGGTCACTAGCAGCGGTCTTGCTGCTAGGAGAAGGTCGTGCGACATCCTAAGAGTTGGCCCACACACCAAGGGGTCAAGGGTTGGGAGGTTTATCCCAAGGGCTCGGCGTGTGACCATCACGCCGGACACCCCTCGGTTCACATTTGGTATCAGAGCACGTGGACGTTTGCTCGGCTTTGCGCGGACCCAAGGGAGGCAGCAGATCTCCCACAACTGCGTTTGGCCAGATTTTTTTTTCACAACCAGAACCATGGCGGCAGCAGTGTACGACCAGGCCTACCTCATGGAGGAGATCCGGCGTGCTCTTGACGAGTTGCGTCAAGAGAACCAGCAGCTGCGTGCGGAGGTTGAGGCGAGGTACGTCGGCCAAGGGAGCAGTGCATTGGGGGGTGTCGCATTGGCATCCGCACTGCCTTTCGGCGGCCCAAGCCGAAGGAGCCGGAGTTCTACACCGGCAAGGGCAGTGCGAGGGAGTGGCTCTTCACGGTGAACTCGTATTTCACGGTGTTGGGCGTTCCCGTGGGAGAAGACGCCACAAGACTGGAGTATGCGCCTACGCTACTCTGGGGAATGGCGCTACAGTGGTTGTCGGCATTGTGCCGGCGGAACGCTGCTGGGTTGCCGGATGGGCTGGGGGCCAGGGCGCGGCTTCAGCCACCGCTGAGTCTACCGCTTGGGTGTGAAGTGCAGCTCGGTGCGAGAGCGTTGACGGAGAAGCCAGAGACGTGGGAGCAATTCGAGACGATGCTCCAGGCGCATTTCGACCTCCTCAACGGCAGCCGAGTCGCACGTGACATGATCAAGCACGTCAAGCAAGGCGGATCAGTCCAGGGCTACACTACACGCTTCATGGCCTTGGCGGCGCAGATTGACGACCTTTCGGACACGGAGGCGTACGACCGCTACCATGACGGCCTGAAGCCACACGTCCAACGTGAACTCGCGGTGCTCTGGTTGCGGACCTTTGCGGAGTTGGTCTCGGCGGCGGAGCGCATTGACGTGGTAAGCTACAATGAGCGCCGGACCAGCTATGCAACACAACCACGGGTGGAGCAGTCGGGTCAGGCTGTGCCCATGGAGGTGGATGCAATCCAAGCTGGACAGCGGGGCGTGGGCGGACAGCAAGGACCGAGAGGCAAGTGCTGGGCTTGTGGTAAGTAGGGTCATCGCAAGCGGGATTGTCCCAAGCGCAAGGCAGAGCAGGGAAACGGGCAGCAGCAGTAAGGAGGGGACAACCTACTAATGCAAGTCTTTTGTCCGCAAGGGACAGAACCAGCCCTGAAAGGCCTTTACCGATTAAGGAGCTGCCTCAAGTGCTGTTGCGGAATGAAGGTGAGACCCGGCAGTTTCTAGGGATCATCCTGGAGCTAGTTCTTGAGATTCCGGAGGGGGCTTTCAAGGGCCGGAGGAAGCTACGTGGGCTGCTAGACGGCGGCGCGAGTCATAGCTTCTTCAACGACAGGTTGGTGACAAGGTTGGAGCTCGTACGGCAGCCGGGGACGTCGGCCAAGGCGCGGCAGGTGTCTGGAGTGGTGGAGTGCGGCAAGCCTCTCGTCAAGCACAAAGTCTGTATGGGTGAGTTGGTGTGTGACATGGAGTTCCACACTTGCCCTATGGATGATGATGACTGTTTGATCGGCCGGGATTGGTTGCACACCTGGAATCCGGAGGTGGATTGGAGTTGCAACCGGGTGATCGTGAAGGCGGACGGGAAAAGTATCACTTT
>SZWC01020873.1:9738-36354 GCA_023375785.1 Penium margaritaceum
GGTATCTTCTATCCCCATACAACTAACCGTCCTTTGTGCCCACCCTCCCCTGCTCATCTGTCTGTGTAGAGATTGGGGGTGGAAGGTAAGAAGGGGGAAAATGCATTGTCATCAGCGGGAACATTCCGCTGCGTGGGGTTTTAGCGAACTGGGATGCAGAAATGGAAAGAAGTTGGATGTGATCATGGAAGAAGAAGTACATAATTGTCTATGTTTCGAGCCGATGGAAGGCCGAATGGGCAGAATGCCAGAACAAGCCTAGAAGCTGCAGTCCAGAGTACAGTCCTACATTTGACTGCATGTGGGTGGCATGGGCTCCTCTTTGGGCCACCAGCCATCCCACTCTGTCACAAGCTGGAAGGATTGGTATGGCATACCGCTCGTAGCAAACTAACCTGCAACCGCGCCAGGTGGTCGTCCCAGGCTTTTAATGTCTCGCTGAAGCTCCGTGCACAACCCAACAATCTGTCAGGCTGGGAGAGGGAGGAATGAAGCTCAGGCCACGTAGACCCCAGAGGCATCCAATGACGCGGCTGCTCCCGTGGAGATGGTGCTGCCGTTGAGAGCAGCAAGGTGCTGCACCAGCCAGGGGTGAGTGAGCACCTTGCGTGCCGACGGCCGCTGCGACGGGTTCTTAGCGAGCATGCACTTGATCAGCCGCTTGGCGTCCGCCGACACCGAGTGCCATGGCCCAAAGGAGAAGTCTACGTGGCCCGCCAGGATGGCGTCAAACACGCCCTGGTCGCCCTCGCCCCAAAACGGAGGGCTGCCGCTGAGCAGGATGTAGAGGATCACTCCCAGCGACCACACGTCGGCCTTGCTGTCATACGCGCCGGAGAGAACCTCCGGAGCCATGTAGAACGGTGAGCCCGTGACACCGTACGCCTTTTGGCCGGGCAGGGGAAGGGCGGCAAGGCCGAAATCCGCGAGCTTTACTGCCAAGGGCTGTGGAGAGGAGGTGGAGGGTGAGGGAAGGAGGATGTTCTCTGGCTTGAGGTCGCGGTGGATGACCCCTCTCTCGTGGCACATGGCTACGGCGCTCACAATCTGCGCGAACACGTGGGCGGCGTCCCTCTCCTCAAATCGCTTCCTCCTCAGAACCTCGTCGAACAGCTCCCCTCCCTCGCACAGGTCCATCACGAGATGGACCGACTGGTCGTCCTCGTACACTCCCCTCAGCTGGACGATGCCATCGTGCCCCGCCACCCGCAGCATTGCCTGCGCCTCCCTTCGCACCTCGTCCGCCTGCACCGCAGTCACGATCCGGGCCTTGCTTAGGGTTTTGCACGCCATGCGCGTGCCCGTCAGCCGGTCGGTGCACTTGCGCACGGTGCCGAATTGGCCGGAGCCCANGGAGGTCGAAGATCTTGATGCTGCTGCGCTGTGCGGTAACCGGGGGGGCGGCGCTCTGTTGCCGCTGCTGCTGCACCTGCTGTTGCTGCTGCTGGTGCTGATCCTGCTGGTGGTGGTAGGGCTTCTTGGTGGATCCAGGGTCGGAGTCCGCCGCGGTGCCCTGCAGCTTGCGCTTCTTGCTGGATGCGGTCGCTGCCTCCACTGACTGAGTGCGTCGGCTGTCTGCCGAGGAGAGAAAGCAGAAGGGAGATGAAGCGACAGGCGCCATTGTGCTGCGGTGATTTGCCGGAGCAACGGTTCGTAAAATGCACAGGGATGGACAGGAGTTTTGTGTCGTTACTGTGGAGTGAAAGGAGTCAGTGACTTCAAGCTATCGGAACAGTTTTATTGCCTTGTAATGGCACTGCGATGAGTTCCTGGATTACCCTCAAACAGCGGAGGGGGGGCGCTTATGAAGCCCCTCGGAGCGCCCCCTGTCTCGCAGTGGCAGAAGGTGACGCAGCCTGGAGGACCGCACGCAGCGGCGACGCGGCCGCACTTGCCAAGAAGCAACGTCGAGGGGTGGCTAAGGCGACGGCGAAGGAAGGTTGACGGAAGCTGCTGCCTCGGCAGCTGGCGCGTCTGGCGACTGATCTACCCGGCGAGCGCCTCAACGGCGTGAAAAGGAGCGAGACGAAAATAATAAAAACATTCATGAGGAGGGGAGCACGGCCCGCCGTCAAAAGACGCGATCGGCGGTACCTTCCTCGAGCCTCTCCTCCTCGCACGGCTTTCCCGCCAGTCGTCGTCCGCCTCAGTTCCTCTCCGCCTGGCTTTCGCCCTTCCCTCATCCGTCGTCGTTTCCACCACTCTGATCCATATCTTTTTCCCCGGAACCAACTCTTCCAGTCTCCCCTCCCGCGTCCGGCGTCTGCGTGTTCGCAGTCGTTCCTACCCAATCCCGTGTGTCGCTCGCATGCCCTCGCCTTCACGCCAAAGGGAACGCTGGCTCCGCAGAGACGGCGGGGAGGACGCTGGCTGCGCTGGATGCTTGCGGTGAGCGGTTTCGTCCCCCCCACCCCCCCCCCTCCCGCCACCACAACAACACCCCGCCCCATCCCCCCCCTCCCCTCTTCACGCTCTCCTCGTCCAGGGGTTCGGAAAAGGGGCGACATGACCATACGTTGGTCAGCATTTGCGATAAACAGCCCGACGCATAATAATTTCCAGTGCGTTTGAGTTGCAAAGTCGAATTTTCATCGCCAGATGCAAGTCGTCCTCCATTGAACATCAATCTCAACGTTTGCTCAACACCTGACCTGTACCTGGTTTCAACGGAAGTGTTTTCCTTTCCTGCTCAAAGTACGCCGTGTCCATCCATTTTAGCCCTTCAATACAAACTTCATCATGCGACGGCTCGCTTATCAAACTTAAACAAGAAGAGCACCGTCCCTAAAATTTGTATCATTTTCGTCCAGTACCTTTGTATCAAAACTTAGAAATGTTTTAGATGTGCCCACGAATTCAGTGATCAAGATTCCACCATCAATTCTTGATACTCATCAGGACCCTCGCAAGCGTCAAGTTGGACCCATGCCTAGAAGAGAATATTATCAATTCGTAACTCCGATGTAATGGGTCAAATCTCCAGCTCCTGCTCTGAAGTCGTCATTCGAGTTCGCATAATGGCGACCCCGGTCCGCGTCAGGGGTTTATCCCCTTCGCACGACTATGGGGCAATCGTCATCAACGGTCCAGAGCAGGGAGACTAGAATGTTTCGAGTCTCCAGAGGCCCATTTCCGTTTTCACCTTAACCCTAGTTTTTTTACCCAAACCGGGGGTTTTTACCTTGAACTCGTGCATTCGCACGAGTTTTCCGGTTTCAAAACTCATGTATCGTCCTAAACCAACTTAAGTTTCGTTTTTACGCGTCGGCGCGAAATTGTCGCGTGCAAGGCACAATCGGCGATTTTGCGCCGACTTCTCTCGTGCGCTTCCCTCATCCTTGCTCTCACCCTCGCTCCCCCTATCCCTTGTCCTCGCTTGCTCGTTTGCAAGGAGGGCGAGGGGGGATGGCACGAGGCCACGAGGCCCTCGTGGCCCCTCAGCCACCGATCAGGCTGAGGCCGCGATCGGCGGCTAGCGGCTGGCCGGCCGGTGGCCGGCTGGTCGCTTCGCCAGCTGCCGGCCGTCTAGCTGGCCGGCAGCGAGCTAGCCGGCGGCCAGCGAAATGCTGGCCGCTGGCTAGTTTTCGCTGACGCGAGGGGTGGTGCGCTACCACCCCTCGCTTCAGCGAGGAGGGAGGGTCGAACCAGCCCTCCTGCTACATTCCTCCCCACTTACTATGAACCGTCCCGGTTCATGAACAACAAGCAGGATTTTCCGTCTGTGAGTCATCAACATTGTGAAATAAAATTGAATGGTTTCAATCACCAGCTAAACATGAACACGTGCATGGTACTTGGACCTAAGCTGCAGCTTGTCGGTTGGCACGACTTGCGGCCTCCCCCTTTTAGGCTGGAGCGTCCGCGCGACAACCATGTTGGGCGTCCCCAACCTCCTATGGTTGCAGTCCATGAATGCCGCCCTGCGGGCATGTTGTTCTCTTCTTCCGCGTTTAGGTTGTGCCCCCTCACACGCGTCGATCCGTGCGTGCTACCAACTCCCTCCAATACTCGTTGACCACCACTGTGGGGAACCGAGACTCGGGCTCCCATGAGTTATGTTCAGGTCCACACTCGGCCCAATGAACAAGGTATTCCCTAACAACCCGCGACCGGAGAGTACGCTCTCGGTGCTGAAGTAGGCAAAGAACCTCGTATTGGCCATCGGCAGCAAGGACAGTCGGTGGTGGCTGAACGGTTTCCTCAGCCGTGTATGACGCCAACAGGCTCACACGAAACACGACATGTATCTTCATACTTTGCGGAAGCAACAATCGGTATGTTACTGGCCCGATGCGTGCAACAATGGGAAACGACCCAATCCACTTCGGTAGACGTTTTCGTGCCTCTGGCGACTTCAGCCGAAGATTCCTAGGGCTAATCAGCACTTTGTCACCGATGTCAAACGAAACCTCGCGGTAGCTTTTGTCCGCATATGCCTTTTGTCGTTGCCAAACAGCTTGAAAGTGACCCTTTGCCTCTTGTACCGAGCAATCTATGCGCTCGGCATAAGGCTTGAGCAGAAGGAACCTGTAGTCTTGTACTCCCACTCTTCACCAATGAAGAGGGCACCACTGGATGCCGACCACTGTTCAACACAAACGGTGTGAAGTGTGTCAACTCCTTCGCCGAGTTATTCACCGCCAACTCTGCCGGTGTTAGGAATTCGTCCTAGTCATACATGGTTCGGTCCACGTACATGCGAAACATTTATTCTACGGTGCGGTTCATGTGCTCTGTTTGTCCGTCAGTTCGAGGGTGAAACGCTGTATACATTTACGAATCACTGCCGGAGTACTCGTGCATCTTTCGCCAAAACTTACTAGCAACTTTTCGATCTCGATCGGAGATAATGCACAACGGCAAGCCGTGTTACTTTACAACACCATCAAAGAAGAGACGAGCCGTCTCCTCTACGTTCACGCCAATGGTTGTAGGAATGAAGTGTGTCATCTTTGTCAAAAGATCCACAACCACTAGTATCGCATCGTGGTTACGGGCCGTGTCTGCGAAACCAGTAACAAAGTCCATGCTGACGCACTCCCATGAAGTCCCAAGATTGGGAAGCTGTTGGAGGAGTCTAGCAGGCTTCTTGTTACCAGCCTTATTCCGAAGACATGGGTCGCATGTCATGTAATACTTACGAACATCGACACTCCATCCTAACCACCTATAGTGGTTCGAGAGTGCCTGTCCAGTCTTTCGAGGTCCCACATGACCTGCGATCGGCGGGTCGTGGAACTGGAAGATAACCTTTGCTCAAAGGTCTCCCGAGTTTAACACAACAACATGTTCTCGGTGCCAGAAGATTCCCGGAGCCGCCACCAAGCCATGCTTGTCTAGATTTCGAGAGTCTTGAAATCAACAACCCACACAGTATCCCATCCACATCCTGATTACAAATCCATTGTTATAGATAATCTATCGTGGTGGTTGCCATAGAGGTGCAGGGGGACCTGGTGACTATGCTATTGCTGTTGCAATGGCCATAAAACACCCACCGACCTCGGTGGTTGCTTTGATTTCCACGGGCTATCGGCTTAGTGGACCGGCCACATTGATGCGTCCTGGCCGATATTCCCATGTGAACGAGAATTGGCTCACGTTTTCGCTCCAACGCGCCCGTTGAATTGACAGGTTTGGTTGCGTTTGGAAAAATAGCAATAGATTATGGTCAGTCACGACCGTCACACCCCCTTCAGCACCCTCGAGGTATCAACGCCACATCTTGAAAGCGTGTGCTACCGCAAGGAGCTCTTGATCCCCAGTCGTGTATCGCGTTTCTGCGGGGATGAGCTTCCTACTCTCATACACAATTGGGTGATCGTTCTGCATAAGGACGGCTCCGGGTCCTAGAACCAACGTATCACATCGAACCTCCCACATTTGCGATGGATCTGGAAGAGCTAGGACGAGCGCTGTGGATAGAAATTATTCAACTTTGAGAAAGGTGTTCTCGCAATCAGATGTCCATTCCCAGTGCACGTCTTTTCGCATGAGCCTGGTTAACGGTGCTACCAGGGTCAAATGCCCTTGCATAAACCATCGAAAGTAGTTTGCAAGGATGAGGAAAGACCGAATTTGCCCAACATTTTCCGGGAGTGGCCAGTTTGCTACGACTTGCAATTTTCGTGGATAGACACGGATGCCGTCCTTGCCGACGATGTGTCGAAGTTATACGAGCTCATCTTGTGCAAACTTGCACTTGCTCACTTTCGCATAGAACTTCTGTCCCCGAAGGATTGCGAGGACTTCACGCAGATGTTGTATGTGCTCTTCCATTGATTTAGAGAAAAGGAGGACTTCGTCCAAGTAAACCAAGACAAATTGACCAAGTTGTTTCGCGAACGTTTGGTTCATTTCTCCTTGGAAGGTTGTCGGGGCGTTCATTAGCCCGAAGCATAACATCCGGAACTGATAGTGTCTCCTGTGCATTCGAAACGCAGTTTTGGGAACATCCTCTTCCGTGATGCGGATTTGATGGTACCCCTGGGACAAATCCAAGGAGGAAAAAATTTCTACCCCTTGGAGTTGGTCAAAAGGCTCCTCAATCCGCAGTGAAGATAATCGATTTTTCATCGTCAGATTGTTCAACGCTCGGTAATCCAGGCACATGCGTAAACCACCATCCTTTGTTTCACAAAAAGGATCGGCACACCGTACGGCGGGCTACTTGGCCTGGTCCATCCTTTTTCAAGGAACTCTTTTATTTGGCGTTCCTCCTCTCGCCTTTCTGCAAGACTCAGGCGATACATGGGTCTGAACGGAAGGGTCGCCTCCGGTTGCAGAAAAGTCGTGTGGCCCATGTGTCTTTCCGGTGGAAGCCTAGCCGGTGGGTCTTGGAATACATCTGAGAACTCCTCCAATAAGGATTTGATCTCTTATGGCGTGTCTTCCTTCACGTTGTCCTCCACTTTCTGCAGCTGAGCCAAGAAGTATCGACAACCTCATTGAATAAATCTCTTGACCTGCATCGTAGACAAGCTGGCATGGACTTTGAGTCAGGTCGGTGATGATTTCGTACTTGGAATCAACGTAAAGCGACGCTGTCCTTTTCGGAGGATCAAACGCTTTGATTCAAAGCACATTAGAGCCTTGTTCTCACGGAGCCGGGGATCTCCTAGCACCACGTCAAAAGGGTTGAGAGGGTTGAGTACCTTCAGTGTGACACTCAGTGTGTACCCTTGAATACAAGTTTTTGCTTTACAAGTACCGGTCACGAGTACCGTACAGTTGTCACCGACGACAACTGCGCCACTCGATGGCTCGTACTTCAGGCCGACCTGTTGGGTAAATCCAAGGCTAACAAAGGAGTCATCTCGTCTAGTGTCAGCAAGTACGTTCACGCGAGCACCAGCTAGGTGTCCTTTGAACTGCATCATCATGTTGCATCCACTCTTCCGAGTGAACAGGCTTGACGATGACAAGCCAAGTTTGAATAGATACGGAATCTAGAAGGCGGACGCCGCAGCTCCCATGATTCACCTACTCCTATCCACATCTTCTGGAAACGTGTGAATTTCAGCACCTTCTTGTCTTTAAATTTCACTGGGTCGAAATCGTTGACTAAAGGTACTGCGAACGTGATTGAACTCATCGCTTTGAGGGCGTTTGCTTCAATCACTATGTAACACAATTCTTGCACAGTGGTCGGTGTCGCCACCACTAAGGAGGATTGGTCATGCAACTCGTCCGGTGATGCAAGACTTAGTAGGCAATGTCGATCAGCAAGTGCAGAATGAGGTTCAATTAGAGGGGAGAAAACAGCAGAGAAATTTAAACTCGTCAAAGACTCAAATTTTTCAACATCCTCGTCTGAAAACATGAATCCACACTCGTGATCCAGTTTTAACCCTGAGTGGTCCCCACTAAAGTCACTCAGGGGTGGTGAAAACCCGCCCCACGGCCTTGTTCGTTACCACGGCAGGGCCCATTGCCGCAACCGCGACCCTGTCCACGGCCGTGCCGGCGGCCTCCTGTTGTAGCCTCCCCACGAGGTGCCTTGGCCGCGGCCTCTTGTCCACCACCTGCAGCCTTATGACACTGAGCCCCGAAGTGTCCTGGCTACATGCAGTTGTCGCACAGTCCCTCGCGGAAGACCGTGTCATGATGCTCGTGCGCCACCAGCAGCTCGTCATTGTCGCAGCCACGCTTGTGGTTGGGGGACTTGTTCCCACCAGTCTTCTTGTCTGAGGGGAATGCCGGATTCTTGCCCTTGACCTCGCCTCGC
The DNA here is from genome assembly GCA_023375785.1 of Penium margaritaceum. NCBI lineage: Eukaryota > Viridiplantae > Streptophyta > Zygnematophyceae > Desmidiales > Peniaceae > Penium > Penium margaritaceum. The sequence goes on from SZWC01020873.1 coordinate 17,966, forward strand.
TGCCTGGCTGTCCCTCTAGTCCTTGCAGCCTCCATGCGTACATCACGGCCTTGCTGTGCACGAGCGTTTTGCTGTGCATCTGAGTAGTGCTTCGGGTTCGCAGAATACACTTCGCTCATGTAGTCTCGTAACGCCCTCCAGCTTGTCCAAGCTTGGCCTGTTGCGACCGTGGTGGTCTTGTCCTTCAGCTTCTTGCTCGCAAGACCATTGCGTAAGTACTCCAGTGGTAAGCACTCCGGGTACTTGAAGGCCTGGGTACCGTCGCTCTCGATGAAGTTTTCAGCCTCCTCACGAGTGCAATAAACTCGTTTAAATAGGCCTCAAGCGAGTTACCTATCTGGTTAAAGTCCTTGATGTTATGGAAGGCGCAATGTGCTTCCTCACACTGGATATACTTCTTACGCATGATTGCGCAGAAGGCTTCCCACGCCATGGGTTGCCACTCGAGGTGAGGCCTCTGCGCACTCCACTCCTTGACCATGTACTTGAAGAGCTTGTCTTCAAACTGAGTTGTGGCAAGATCGCTCCACTGACTCAGTGGAGCCTTGTGGACGCTGAGGACGTGCTCCGTGCGGTTCAACCAGTCGGTCAGCTTCACGCCCTTCCGAAGATATCTCCACACAATGGAGGAAGGACGTGTTCATGACCGGCCCCAAAGTCGTCGAGGTAGGCAAGTCGTTGTAGCCACCGGCGATGGCATTTGTAGCTACGCCATGTTGTGTTTGCTACTGCATCCACACATGGGATACGCTCTGCAACGCCTTGTCGAGGTCGTTGCATCGACAGCTTGCCTCATGGGCACCCAGGCACTGCAGCTAGCGATCACGGTCAAGGTCCGCGATGCTCTGTCCAACGTGGGCCAACAGGCTGGCGAACACGTCCTTAAGCTCCGATGTCATCAAGGAATCGACGATAGCCTCCAGGGCCTAGCATTTTCCGTGCATCTTTACCCCCAGCAAGAGGGTATGGTTCATGTACACGCCTCCAAGGAGTCCCACCTTCCGTAGGAGACTGACGTCGGCGACGACGCTCGAGTGGGCGCTGACCTGTCCCATTGCGGCCACATCGTAGGAAGGGGGGTATGCCCCCACACCTCCGAGTGGTGCCGTACCTCCACCATCGGTGGTGATTTTGAGTCGGGCCGTCGCTTCAGCAGCAAACTCCACAAGCCTGCGGCGGTCATCGCGAATTGCCTTTGCGGCATGGTCGCCCGGCTCGTTCTCACTGGAACGTCTTGCGTGGCTGCTTTCGGTGCCCTTGCCGCTCTCGGCAGTCTCGCTGCCGTCGGCAGCTTCAAGCAATGCGGCAAGCGCCTTGCCCTTCTTGAGCGATCGGCTCGAGTTTGCTGCACGACGATGGTGATGATCACGATCCTCGTCGCCTACGCCATCGTCGGTGTCGTTCTCTTCGTCGGGGTCCCACTCTGGGAGATCCTCCTCCATCGCATCGTCCGTCGTGTGGGTGTCGCCCACGAGCGCGTTGACGTTCTCGTTGAGCACATTTACGGTCTCCGCACGCTTCTCGGTATCGCCGAGGTTTGCGTCAGTTGCCTTTGGCGGTACAGTTTCCTTTGGTTTGACAACCGTGCTCGCGGCAACGCCTCTCAAGACGTGGAGTCCGCCGAGGGCACATGGTGAGGCCGTTACCACCTTCCCCTTGTTGGTCTTTGAAGGTCCGGCACTTGCCATCTCGTTGTCCGTGCAAGTGGCACGTAAAAGTCGTTGTGGAGATCACCCCACAACTTCGGGGAAGGATCGCCTCCTACAAACTCCTTGCTCTCACGATCAGTGAGGCAATCATAAACTCAATTTCTATTTTCCCAGGCCGCCACGTTGGCACAAGGTCGTGGTTTTTGGAACTAGACTTCCTAAGCCGTGACTCACGGCGATTGGCAAGGACTAGTACCTAGGAAAACAGAAAATTAGAGTACAAGGAAATGACAAGAACAAATGTGAGTGCTGCTCATAAACTAAGATAAATAAAAGGGAAATAAGATCTAGCAATTCCTTGTAACTCCTTCGCTCCCTCATCTAGCTTCTTGTCCTCCCTTTGTCTTCTGTCTTCCTTCATCTCCTCTTGAGTCTTTTGCGCGCCTCGCGTCCTTTGGCGACGTCTTCCTTGAACCGGCGGCGTTGGAGTGCGGTCAAGACCCTTTAAGGTGCCACCCTCCTCCTTTCTAGGGTGCTCTCAAATCGTGAGAGTCCCTGGTCTTGGAAAAGGGAGCTGTCCTAATTTTTGATGAGGGAGGGGGAAGGGGTCTTGTACGAGGGGAGAATTTTGTGGTTTTTTAGCGTGGGAAATCCCCATCCCGCCCCACAAAAATCCTTCAAGCCCCCTAGAACTGAGGAGAGGCTGGAAGGAAGTGGCTCCACCAAGTACATGTTTTTTTCAGCTCTCCAACGCACTTTACGGTGCTTCAATCCGTGAAGTATTGATGCCGTAGTCCTTGCTTGTGTTTTTGTTGCTGCTTGTAGCTACTGGCGGCGTTTTCTATATGGCGTAGCTGCCGTTTTGTCGAACTCTTAGTCGCGGGGGTCGTCTGGCTCTAAGAACCAATGTATTAGGTTGAGTCTCTAGCTCTTGCTCTGAAGTTGTCATCGAAGTTCGCAGACCGACATTCTCAGTCCGTGTCAGGGGTTTACCCCTTCGCAGGCTGTGGGGCAATTGTCATCAACGACCCCAAAGCAGGGAGACTCAAAATTTTCGAGTCTAAGGAAGCCCATTTCTGTTTTTAACCTTACCCCTAGTTTTGGGACCCAAACCGGGGGTCTTTACCTCAAACTCGTGCATTTGCATGAGTTTGAGGGTTTCAGAACTCATAGTTCGTCCTAAACAAACTTGAGTTTTGTTTTTTATGCGTCGGTATGAAATCATCGCGTGCGAGGCACAAGGCCACGAAGTCTCACCCTCAAGGCCCTCGTGGCCCCTCAGCAGCCGATCGGGCTGAGGCCGCGATCGGCGGCTGGCGGCTGGCCGGCTGATGGTCGGTCGGTCGCTTGGCCGCCCGTCGGCCGTCTAGCCGGCCGGTAGCGAGCTGGCCGCCGGCAAGCCCTCGCTGACGTGAGCGGTGGTGTGCAACCAACTCTCACTTGAGTGAGGATGGAGGCCCTCCCGCTACATCCGAGCACAAAATCCAAGTTGGCCAGACGTACGGACCATAGTTTGCAACACCAATGTATAGTGCAATGTTGGCAGTATCGTGGATAGACTCTTGTTGGTTTTTGTGTCGGCAATACATTGTGACCTCTGGCCTTGCTGCACGCCTACAACACCAGTGTAGGTGACAGATCAAAGGGAGGTCATCATTAGTGGCGTATGTTCTCGCCAGTCCACCTACCCCAGCCAAAAGACTAGCACGCATCACCTCGCCTCCATGTGCTCACTACTCAACATACACGCTATTGCTCACTTGCAGGCTCAATATGTTTGTTGACGGGTAGTCGGCTAGTGCTCTTTGGTTGTTGAGGAGTAGGAGAAGTACACAGGGTGAGAAATTTCGAGCAGCAGGTTGTTGTTCAAGCCACAGATACAAAGGGAGCGAGGGAAAGCGAGCTCGCTGCATGCTCGCTCATTTCCCCGTTGTGGATGACTACGCGAGCTTGATACTAGTGGGTTTCACTCTTCTAGTTGTGTTTTTTACTCTCATGCGCGACTCTACGTGATCTCACGCCATGGATGCCAATAGTTCTTAACATCCTCCTTGCTCTCTTGCTTCCACGTGGTCTGAGCCTTCTTACTGGTATCGGAGTAGTCACGGGGAACCCTAGACAGCCACGATCCTACCTCTACCGCACGTTCTCTTTCATCCGCCGGCGTCGCCATTTTGCTTGCCGCTGTCGCCGCATATCTGCATGTGCGACATAATAGCAGCAAGCATTGTGCCTATCCTTCCTGCTACCGACAACCATGCTTTCTCTTCACAAGCACGTGCGCAACCCGCAAACGCCTCACCATTCGCAGACAGGCAACGTGCGGCTCTCACTACAATGCCACGGTCTTAGGATGCCCGCCAATGCTACCCCCTGCCCTCCGTGACAACTGTAGACTCTCCTTCGGTTGCACCGGCGGATACCACTGCAGCAGTTGCACTGCCAGCCCACGTCTTGGCCGCCGCACCACGTAGTAGCATCAACTTCGGTATGCCAGCCTCTCCAGGTCTGACGCAGCGACCACCGGCCCCAACGGCAGTTGCAGCTAAAGTGTTGGTGATGGCGACACCTCCCGGCAGCACCCAAGCTCTATGCGTGCGCTCTTATCTAGCAACCGATCTTCCTCACCTCGTGACCAGCGCCACTTGGTGACGCCGTCCGGCACGCTTGCGTCCCTTAGAAGCCCATAGCCCAGTGTCACATGGGCATTTCTACGAGTGAAAATCAGCCTTCCACCTCTCGCGTTCACGCTCTCGCTCGCGCCGTGGCGAGGGCAGCCACATCGCATCCAGTTCACCGCCGCCCCAACCGGAGGGATCAACGCGTCGTATTTTGGTAAGCGTCCTCCCCCGCAGCTCTCCACCGCGTGACACCGCCGCCGAAGCCGTCACTCTCTCCCAATTGTGTGTGGCATTTCTAGAGGACGCCATTGGCCTCTCAGACGCGCTCACACGCCCTGGAGCCGTAGTTATAAACGCTGCATACGTAGCCATAGCTACGTTTGTAACAACAATAAGGGCCGCATGTGATCTAGCTGTTACATCCGCCGGCAGGGCAACCAAAGCATACACGGAGGTGGTAGTAGTTGCAAGTCCCATTGCTACAACAGATGCTGACATACGCATGCAACTCGTGGCAACCGCAACTTCCATTCCATCAGCTACAACGTTAGCACCATCTGCCACAACCGCAAGCGCATCATCTATCCGCACCTCTATAGCTACTGCTGCAACATCTGCAACATCTTCTCCATCGGCCGTCTCCACCATCCTCACCTCCCTTGTGTCTTGCGTACCTGTTCTCACCACTCTGGGTGTCACGTCTATCATAGGTGTCTTAGCCCTTGTCGTCCCAGTCGCTGCGACAGTCTCTATCTTAGCTGTAGCCTCCATTGTTGTGGAGGCTACAGCTAAGGATAGGTACCCCCTCTCCTCTCTTTTCTACGCAAAGAGCCTTCGCCCGTAGCCTCGTAAGCTGCCTGGTTGCTTGTCTTTTTGTTGCTCGTCTTGTATCTCTGCCCTCCCTGCAGTGGCGAACTGTGTCTGACTTGGGGTGAGCTGTCTTGTAGCACTTGTCCAACATGTCAAAGAAACTCTCACTTTTCTCACGCCCACTGGGGTGGGGTAAACTCTGCCGAAATGTTTTTGGCAGAGCCCCATAGTGGTTACCATGTCCGGTGACAACAAGTTGGTTGTCGCTAAGCTGCAATGCCAGCTAAACCTTGCTCGTGAGGCTCAGTGCGAGGCAAAAGATCGCCTAAAAGCTGCAAATGACAAGAGCGCTGCTTTTGCTAATGAGGTCGCTGCCATCGTCCTTAGGCGTCTCCCTGTTGCATCTGTCTCCCCTTCAAGCGTCCCCGCTAGAGCATCCTCTACCCCTTCCGCTGTTAGCACCACTGCCGACGCCGCTACTACTGACCCTGTTGGCAGCCCACTTGCTGCTTCTCGCGCCTCTACACCACGCCAGCACGACTTTTTCTCTCAACCTCCTATCCTTGCTGCCAGCCTAGCCTTCTCCTCCTGGGAGAATCGCTTCAATGCCTGGGCTCAAGGAGAACATCTGTGGCAGTACTATTTTCTTGCAATTCCACCTTTCACGCTCTTATCGCTGCTACGCCAGAAACGCTTGTCGATGACATTGGCACATACAGCGCTGACCCTGCCAATCAGCTTCTGGCAGACCCGGTTGGCACGTATACCATGCTGTCGTTCCATCGTCACTGGTCAGGCTGTGCAAAGTGCGCTCGCCGTGCAGTTCAACACGCTTCTTATGCGTGCAGACAAATCTGCTGATGCGTACTTGGCGCGTGGGCTCAAACTACTTCGCGAGCTTGATACTCCTGCACCCAGTCAATGGTCAGCTGTGCTTATGATGGTCAACGGCTCAATTCCTGAGCTGTCAGACTTTCTTTCCGATGTCAAGCTTGTTGAGCTGCAGCGCCTTGCCTCCCAGTCTGTGCCTCCATGGTCCCCTCCGGGAGTTGACGCTCTTTGGGACTTTAACCGCTGAGCGCCTTGCAACTTCGTGGACTAGCCTTCAGAATAAGCGCCTCCCTCGTTCCACCGTCAAAGGGGTTGCAACTGTCACCACTGCCTCCACATCCTCTCTCTCCAGCATTATCTCCGTCTCCATCTCCACGTCCTCTTTGACCTCCACCGCCACGACCCTCGCCTCTCAGGGTCATGGGCGTGGCCGGGGCAAGGGCAAAGGTGGCGAGGGGAAACCCGCTGACTCCGCCTTCTCTCAAGTCCTCGGCGAGGTGGTGTGCTGGAACTGCGGCTCTTTCGAGCACTCCGCTCGAAAGTGCCCTGCACCACCTGATGACCTGCGTCTTGCCCGTGCCATGCGTGCCCACTGGGCACATTCCAGCCGCTCCACCACCTCTTCTTCAACCAGCACTTGTTCCGGCTCTTGTGTATCGTCTCGCCCTTATCTACGCCGGGCCGCCCTCTCCTGCTTACTTTGCTCCTCCATGGCTCCCTCCTCCCTCGAGGTCCTCTACTCTGTCACCAGCACTGTCCGTTGACGGTGAGCGCCAATTGGAGCAGTCCCTTCTGCATAGTCTCCACCTTCACGATCAGGGAGGTGAGAGTGTGACTGCACCTTCCAGAGGTCCTTCATGTCACTCTGACACTGCTCTTTGTGGGGACCCCCTTGGTCACGTTCTTGGGTTTTCGTCTGTGTCTGTTCCGTGGGTTGAGCATTTGCAATCATTTGTTCTCCCTCGTCGTCTCGTCGCCTATGCCACGTCCTCCCCTCCTGTTGCCACGTGTGGTGTCCTTCCCCATGTTCGTGTCTTTGGTAGCTTCCGGGTTCTTGACTATGGAGCCACCCACCACGTGACGTCTGATCGTGCCTCCTTCGTCTCGTTGGGTCATGTCGGTCCCGTTCACTTTGTGCACAGCGGCTCCGGCCAGTTACTCCCTGTTTAGGGCATGGGTGTTGTCCGTTTTGTTGCTCCCAATGGCGTGCTGCTCTTGTCCGACGTTCTGTACGTGCCCTCCTTGGAGCTTCGTATGCTGTCGGTGACTTCTCTAGATGATCAAGGCATGGACTTCGTAGCCAGTCAAGGTGTTGGCACTGTTTGTCTCCGTCCCTCTGGTCGTGTTGTCCTACAAGGTGTCAAGTGTGACAAGCTTTACCGTGTCCCCTTGCTTGCGCCCTGTGCCTCCTCTGTTGGCTCCTCCCTTGCCCATGTTGCTCTCTCTCTCTCTCTCTATCTATCTCTCTCTCTATCTATCTCTCTCTTGCTCCCAACTACGTTTGGCTCTTACACCGCCATCTTGGCCATGTCCATAATGATGCTATCTCCAGCATGCTCCGCTTCCAACCCGCTCTTGGCCTGTCCTCGTCCACCTTTCCGTCGCCTTGTCCCTCTGACTGTCTTGACGGTGGTCAAGTCGTGGGAAGTCCCGCTGTGAGTGGTTGGTTCAAAATTCTCCCTTGAGAAATCAAGGGGATTTGATAATGTGTGGTTTTATACAAGTTCATTGTCGTCAAGAAGTCAACAAAATAGTGTCAAAACATCAATATGGTTCGCGAAACTTCTATCAACAATTGTATAGGGTGTTTGAATCTTTCAAGACTTTCTAGAACGGAACACCAACGCGTGAGGAGGTAGCCAAAATAACCACGGCCATTGCGCATTGAGGTCCATGCGTATTGGGCCACAAATGTATGGACATAAATGCACACTAGCGTAGTTTGCGCACTCTTGTACATCAGATACATAACATTATCCCCCCTTTTTAGCCGCGACGTTCTGGCGGAGACGTAGGCCAGTGATGGCGATAGTAACTGTCGATCAAGTGATATAGGAGGTTGTCGTAAGGTGCACATCTGTTGTGTGTACCGTGGTAACAGTGCTACTTGACTAGGTACTCGGGAACTTTTCCATGAGGTTGATGTCAGCGGATGTCTTCAATCACCTACTCTATGTCTATGTCCACTTTAATAGGAGGTGGAGGTGCAACATCTTTGCCAAAGAAGTTCTATCTGGGGTCACAGTAGTGCTTAAGTTTGGTAATGTGAAAGATAGGGTGGATCGCAACGCCGTTAGTTAGACAAAGGCGAGCAACAACAAGTGTTTGCATTTGCTTGATCTTAAACAATTCCAACCACCAATGTTTGAGCTTTGCAAAGTTCTGCACATGGAGTTTGATGTTCGTCAAGCCGAAAGATACTCGATTGCCAGCGTTGAATATGTCATCGCAACAATTTTTTACGACCGGTAGCTTCATAGTTGCTTGTGTCTTCGTAAGATTCTCATCCCAAATGCTAGAGAAATCCCCGCAAGAATGTTGCTCTGACTTCACAGTCCAATAAGTGTGGTGGGAAGTTTACCATAGAGCACTTCAAACTAGATTTTGTCTGTTGTGGTGGGAGTGGCGGAGTTGTATACAAGTTCAGCAGACGGCAGTCTGGCTCCCAAATTGGTACGGTGCGCCTTGCACAAAGTACAAAGAGGTTGTTCGAAAGTCGGATAGGAATGCTCGAGTTTTGCATCATTTTGAGTATGGAACATTATCGATGGCTGGATGCAATTGCCACAACGCATCATCCATTCATGCCAAAAATGGCTATTGGAATGGATTTCCCAATCGGTGATGATGGTACATGACAATCCGTGCACCTATAAGATATGATTCTAGTACAACTGGGTTGTTCCTTCTATGGGTGATGATGGTCGTCGTCAGAAAGAAGTGTTGTGTTTCTCAAAATCTGTCTACCAGTATGAGGATGGCGTGGTCATCCTCGAGATTGGAAAACAATCCCCTCACAAGGTATATGTTGATGTCTCCCCATGGATTTGTCAGAGCAGGGAGTGGCTACAGCAAACCGGGTGGTCTCGTGGGAAAAGAGTTTTACCGTAAAGGGGTATCACAAGATTTGCAAAATGCTACCATGTTTGTCTACATCTTGTCCCGCTTGTTGTACTTCACCAACTTCTGGAGCATCTTGTCCTCGTGAGAAGTGTCCACCTTGACTGGTGTCTTCGCATTCCTCCAATAGGATTCTTTGTAGCTCCTCATTCAGTGTACGATGACCTCGATAGTCAACCGTCGTTGCCAATAGGGGTCATCAAACCAAAACTTAGTTTTGTCGTACCATTCATACTCCTCGTAAACCTTGCGAATAGCCTCGTGGTGCACGGGTCTCTTTGGACAAGTAGCGTGTTGATCTTGGCCATCAAATCTTCTCGCCAACACGGATTATCCATGGGATTTGTTTTTCCAGGTCGCTATACGAGTCATAGTCGAAGTTTGACTCCATGGGTTCCCTCCGTTCAATTTAACGGCCTAGATTTGGCACTCTTATGATGTTTCAGTGTGTTACACTCGGTGTGGACGATGCATCATCAACATTCCAAGTATAATTGTCCTCTACCATCATAAATGCAAGCATCTCCTTCTCGTGAACTGCGTAGTTGAGTGTCAGCGTACGCAATTTTTGCAACATGTCCACAACCAGATATTAGCCAGATATTAGTTTTTTTAGGAGAACAACATCGATAGCTTAATCGGACGCATCTGTAGCGATGATGTAGTCCACTGTTGGATAAACCAATCGTAAGGCTGGGGGCAAGGTCCAAGCATTCATGAAAGACTTGAACGTTTCTTGTTCGCTGGCCCCCTAATTCCACTCGGTGGTTTTTTAGTGAGATTCGAGGGAGGGCTCACACTCAGACATAGTTCTTCACAAATTGGCGATAGTAGTTGCAAATGCCCACAAATACTTGGGCTTCCTTGACATCGTTCAGTATCAAAAAATCCGCGAATGTCTCTAGCTTCTTTGTGTCCATGGTGATATGCTTGCCGCCAATGAAGTGGTCCAAAAACTCGATCAAAGGCAATAGAAGTCACACTTTGAGGTTTTCCTGCATGTTTTCTCTCATTCTAGGATCTAAAGAACTTTTCAAAGATGTCCATTGTAGTCTTTCGGAGTGTGACTTTACACTAGGATGTTGACAGTACATAAAAGCACAAAGTTGTCGTGGTACACGCATGTTGTTGTTCCTGCCATAAATGTTGCACGCAATCTACAAATCGAAACAGCATGACTGTGAACTACACGTGTCCGTACCTGGTTTGGGCCACTGTCTTCTCGATGTCCTTATCAGATCTGCAGATCTGATGATAGCCGATGTGTAGGTTGATTTGGCTAAAACTTTGGTACCTGCAGAATAGGTCAAACCGGTCGTCTATTCGTGGAAGAGAGGAGCGGTTCTTGATGGCTATGTCGTTTAATGTTCAATAGTCCATGCACATCCGCATCTCTCTAGTTGAATTATACACGAAAAGTATCAGTGCCGCGTAGGATGACGTGGAAGGTCTAATAAACCCTTGATTGAGCGTATCAGCTAGCTGCTTCTTGAGCTCAGTCACCTCGTACTTGTAGTCGCTCATCAAATAGGTGACTTTTCACAGTCGGTCTTGTATACGGCTTCAGGTCCATGTGGTGATCGATGTTTTGTTTCAAAAGTAAATCTTGGGAGATTCTATCGAGAAAAACATTATCGGTTTTTAGACGTCATGCATCTTAAGAAGATAGATCCATAGAGATCCTCCTCTATCCCGAAGTCCCGGAACCGTTCCTACGAATTTGAGAACCCCTCGGTTGTACTCGTAGCATAATTCCCCATTGGTCATTTTTGAACCCCTCGTCTAACCTTGCAATGTCGAGAATCCTCGTCTATGATGATATGAACCACTCAAATTGGCAATCGGTCGGCGTACATTTTTTCGACCGGACAGTAGTCTCACCATCTGCTCCATTTCTTTTACATTCTCCATCTCCTCGCTTCTCTCCCTGGCTGCCTCTCTCTGCAACCTGCTGATTCCATATTTGACAATCACACGAGATGTGACCCGGACTCCTACAAATATAGCACAACCATCGGTCTCATTGATCGACAGTGTCAATCTCCATCGGAGATGAAGTTTCTTTCGACTGTGAATTTCCTCTGCCACCCTACAAGTTGTGGCGTTAGGGTCGCCGGCTACTTGATTTCTCTGTTTGAGAGTTGTAGTTGGCGCTTTGGATGCGATCAGTTGTAGCGACCATTTGCAGAAGGTTGTCATTGATGCAAATGCCGGTGATTACCCAAGGAATATCTTGCATGAGGTTGTTTTTGTAGAAAAAGAGTTCATCAAGGACGAGATCGTTGCCGTTGATGATGTTGTAAAGTTGTCGTGTGTACTCTGCCACACTAGACTAACAACGTAGGCGTTGAAGCTCAGCGTGCATTGGACTTCTTGATCATGTTTCCAGAGTGGATGAGTGTAGCATGGGCGAAGTCGCTTCATGTTTTTTTAATGCTAAATGAGTCGTGCCATGTTGGATTTGTCTACTTAAGATGTATTACGCTTGTGGTCGACAATGTGAGAACAATGGAGCGAACCACTGATCCAGCTTCGCAGTTTTCCTGCTGCCATTGGATGGTCTTCAGATCGAACCACCAATTCAAAGTCGTATCACGCAAAAGCGAGGCCACGAGGTCAACCGTCTTTTTATCGTTGTTGGCCCCAAGAGTGGCAAAGTATACCTCTAAACTCGTTTATCACATATTGACCTTTGGTCCTTCCAAGTTTGCATGGTTGGATGAAGTCGGAAATGTCGGTGGAATCAAGGGTTCACTTGCGAGTAGGATGTTTCTCTTAGTGAGCACTATTTCATGGGCACAGGAAATGCAAAGCTCCTCCAATTCCACATTTATTTATTGGAGCAGATGAGTATTGAGGCTCTCAATTCCTGGAAAATTCATGTCAAAACATGCTTGTGGACTAGTGCCTCCTATAGTGTCAGGTGTCCTCCGAAAAGGCAACAGCAAGGGCAAAGGATTCGTCAAGCCCGAGGTCTCCATCATCGTGTTGGCCGTCGCATTCGTCAGTGTTGCGCCATTTAACACAAAAGCAGTTTCTAATGCCTGGTTTGTATTGAGAGCGTCGTTGTGCGCATGCTCTTGATCCGCCATCGTTGGATTCTTTCTCAGTTACTGCTGCTCATCGCGGTTGCACTTGCTCCATTCGGTGTAATCATTGCGAGATCTACAATCTTCTGAATGCTAGATATGCGCCGAAGACTCATGTAAGGCCATTGCATGGTATTAAATGTGTTGGCTATCCCTCCAACACCAATGCACTCTGATACCAAGTGTTCCGTCGAGTAGAATGTAGGCGCTTCATAGGGCTGAGGTGCGGGACAAAAGACAATTCAAGGATTGGGGACAAACGGGTAGTTTGTATTAGGCGATAAGTGTATTTCAATGGCAATTGTCGAGTAAGTTGAGTACATGCATACAATGACAATAATCACAATGAGGTATATGTTGGGTCCTCGACGCTTGAACCGCGCTTTTAAGTGTAAGGTCGTGCTATGAATAGATTCATCAAAGAGCTCTGTCGAGATGGTGGGGGGCATCCAAACTATGTAGGTGAGATGATAAGATTCCAGTTTTGTCAAGAAGCCAACCAAAAAGCATCAAAGCATCAATACAGGTTGTATCAATTATACTGACCATACAAATATGTGGGAAACGTCCCCAGAACCTTCTTGAACAGAACAAAAGAGATCAGAGTAGGTGGCCAAGTTGCCCTCGGCAGGCTGGCGTAAAAACCTTGAGATCAACGCGCGGTGGACACGGATGTAAGGAGAAAAAGCCCACACACAAATTTTAGGGACGCGTGTATGTCAGGGACATAGTATAGACAACCATTCATCAACCACAATCCGCATGTCACAGAGGTCAAACGTATAACCCAACACAAATGTCTTGTTGTACATTTAGTTCTTGAGGTGACTAGGCGAAAGAAATGATGTTTGATAGACATGCCACCCATGTTACAAAGAGCATAACATGAGTGGTTCACGGGAACAAGGTGGGGATGAGAACACAATTTGAGGAATTGAATCAATCTAATAATGGGTATTTTGTCTGTAGGTCTACATTGACAAATAATGTCAAAAGTGCAAAGTGCGTGTGTGAACAATAGCAAGAAATAGAGCACAAGGAATTTGTTGGGTCATGGATCCTCGTCTCAAATGACACGTGCAACATCGAATTGTGAGTGGTCGCTTTGAGAAACTCCACCAAGAAGTCAAGGGGTTTTCAAAATGCCGAGGCGTAGTATTAAAGAGGAAGAGTGCCATCAAGGAGTTTACCGGAATCAATCAAAATATCCATGCAATTCATGATACTTCTGTCAACCCTTCCCGCAAGTAGTTGCATGTGTCACATCCTTCGAAAGCAAAACACCAGGGGTCGGGGCAGGTGGCTAACATGTCCATTACCAAACGGTGTAAAGATATTGAGGTCTACGTGCGGTGGGCTATGAATGGAAAGGGAGAAATTCCCACACGCGAAGTTTATGAAGTTATGTTTTTCTGGAAGGTAATGCTTGTCCCCCCTTTGATATGCGATGAATTGGTGTGGTAGAAGACGTAGGCCAGTGTGCATTTCCTAGCCTTTGATAAGATGATCAACATCTTGGGGGTTGTCGGATGGATCCCAACTATTGTGTGCGGCGCCGTAGCCGTGCCATTTGATCGGGCACTCGAGTATTTGTTTTTCATTGCATCGATATCCGGGGATTTTTAGATCACATATTCCGTATCTCCATCCACTTGGATAGGAGGCGGAGGAACCATGTCTTGTCCAAAAGAAGAAAATACTGTTGTCCTGGTGGAGCTTGGGCTTACTGATACAGAGGAGTGCATGGATGGCCATATTGACTAGCAGGCAAATGTGAGCAACGGTTAGGGATTGCCTACACATGATTTCAAACAGTCCCAACTATTAGGGCTTGAGCTTTGTAAAGTATTGTCCTCAATGTTTGATGTTAATTGAGTTTAGCATGACACATCATCAATATGATGTCATTTTGATGTTCGATTCATAGCTGTTTGTCTTCTTGTGAGAGCATGTCGTGTTTAATCCCAAATGCTGAAGAAGTATTGTGGATGGATATCAACAGTGGAGTCCCGTATGTGCTATGGAAAGTTTGGCATAGACCACTTCAGGTAGGATTTTACTCCTAGTGGTTGAAGTTGCGCAGTCAAATTCAAGTTTGGCGGTTGGCGAATTTGGTGCCCATTAGGTGTCGTGCTGCTCGCATTGAATACAGGGAGTTTCTTCATCGTCTGATTTGTCTGCTTGGTATTCCCGTCGGTTTGAGGATGGAATGTCGTTTATTGCTGGATTCGACTACACAATGCATCATCAGCTTCCTCCAAAACAGGTGGTGAAGCGATCGTTATTGTCATTGGTGATGAGGTGTGGCACACCGTGAAGCCGTGAAACTAGTGTTAGAGGTGCGGTTCCCTTTTCGTTGATGGTGGTCATGGTCAGGATGAAGTGAGACATGCTTTTTAAACTGGTCCATGACCACAAGGATGTTTTCTAAACATTCCGTAGTGGTCTACAACCACATCACAAAATCCATGCTCATGTTGACCCACGGCACTGTTGCACTAGGGAGCAACTGGAGCACTCTTGGTGGCCTCGTGTGGCGAGACTTTTACACTAGCAGGTGTCACTCAATTTGCAAACGTTTGTCATGTTGGTCTCCATCCAATTCCACCAATAATACTTTGTTAGCTTCTTGTGTGACTTGTCTTTGCCAAAGTGTCCACCTGGACGTCTCTCGTGGCACTATTCTAATGGCATCCATCGTGATCCATCATGCAACGGTATGGTGACCTGGCAAGAGAACCGTTGTTGCTAATAGGGATCATCCATCCAAACCTTGGTCTTGTCGTTCATGCCAAACTCCTTGTAACTCTTCGCGAATTGGCTCGCGAGGTACGGGTTTTGTTTGACGAGCAACGGGTTAATCTTGAAATATGACCTAGGCAATCTGCCAGATTTGTTCTTCTCGGTCGGTACTAAATGTCATAGTCAAAGTTGGGCACAAGAAACTCCATCCATTGAGTTGTTGATGGCTCATGTTTCACTAAATCTTGAGATATTTGATTACGTGGTGGTCGGTGTGCATGATGCATCAGCGGCATTCCGGGTAACATTGTCACGTCTTGAATGCATGCACACGTGTGAGCATTTCCTTTTCGTGCACCGCGTAGTTCAGTTATGGCTCGTGTACTTCTTGTTACATGTTTGGAACCAGTTGTTCACCACCATCAGTCTTGGGGGAGAACTGCTTTTATTACCAGATCAGACGCCTCAGTAGCCATGACTTGTTCCACCATTAGATGTGCCAATAGTAAGGCTTTCAGGAATTGAATGTTTCTTATTTGCAATCATTCCAAATCCACTGAGTGCGTTTACAAGTGAGCTCCAATAGAGGTGATCACAACCAAACGCGGTGCTTTACACACCGATGGTAGTTGTTACAAATGTCAAAATGGCTTGGATGTCCCTAACATTGGTCGGCCTTGGTCAATCAGTGGCTACCCCCACTTTCTTTGGGTCTGTGGCGATCCGTCCAACGCCGATGATGGGGCTCTAAAACCATATCAAACAATGAATAAACTCATGTCCCAGGAGCTTTCTCTATTATTTCTATCTTTGAAAAATCTCAAGAACCTTTCAACGATGTCAATCATGCTCCTCGAGGGTGTGGCTATACATTAAAGTGTCATTGAGATATACGACGACATAACATTTGAGGCACGTCCAAAAAAACATTCTCCACTCCCACCATAAATTTTGGAGGGAGAACCGTGACTCCAAATGGCATAATCGTGAACTTGAAGTACCCGTATCTGGTGTGAAATGCCATTTCTTGATTTCCTCATGAGCTATGCGGGTCTGGTGATAGTTATTGCACACGTACATTTATGGTGAAAATCCTTGTCCGTTGAGGCTAGTCGCAATGTTTGTATGCTCGCACGAGAGGGTAGCGATTTGTGATGAAGATGTCGTTTGACATATGGTTATCCACGCACATCTGCATCTTGTCGGTTCTCCTTTTCCACAAAAGTGCGGGTGTCGCGTAGGGTGATGTGGATGGCTTGATGAGCCCTTGGCCGAGTATCTTGTCCATCTACTTTTTTAATTCACGGAGCTAGTGGTTTCTCATCTGATGTGCCCCCTCTATCATTGGTCTTCTTCCCATCTTGAGATGTATCTGGTGGCAGATGTTTTGTCGTACAAGTAACACTTAGGATAGTTCATCAGGGAAAATCCCTTCAAGCTTTTTAATCAATGGTGCAAACTATCCCAAAATGGCCATAAACTCTTCAAGTGTTGAGGCTAATGTGCTTTCTTCTGCTGTTATAAACTTTCATGCTTCCATTTCCTCCACATGGAGTAGCCACAATTTTTCTCTTTGTCGTAGGTAATTTTTTGACACGTCTAGTGATATTGGTTGGCGTTTTGCGACTGTTTCAACTCTGTTTATGCTTCCACTTCTACTGTTTATTGAAACGGTCACTACAATCTAGGTCACTCCATTAGAAACAAGTGTCCTTTTTTCCACAAGGAGGGTGCTTTCGCGGTGGACAATCCACCATGAAAGCATGGCGATTCATGCAAGGCTTTCAATTGGAGAGCCCAGTGGATGTGAACCTATTCTTTTGACTCATTAGCTCTCTAGTTTACCTTCTCACAACTACTCGGTCAAGTATTGGTTTTGCCATCAACCTCCTTGCACAGTTATCAGAGTGCCCTCGGGCGAGAGCCCTTCACGGGGCTCCACGAGTGGTACAATATGTGATTTCCATGCCATATCCTGGACTGTGCTTTCGTTGGTAGTGTTTGATGGTAGTCTACGGCACCACAGACAATGAATAGACTGGAGCCCTAATGTGCACGGTCAAAATACATGCATGTTCCTATTGGTTGGAGCCAGTATTTCACGTCGTATGGAAATACAGGGTCCCATCGTGTGTAGCTCATCAAATGTAGAGTATGACACTACCAAGGTTTAAGTTGATGAGGTGTTGTGGCTACAACGCTTGACTTGCGAGTTATATTAGTTTGTACCTTCATTAGTTTATGGTGTGGTAACTAGAGTGCTCTTGCTATTGTACACAGCTCGTGTGCTTCATCCATGTACAAAGCACATTGCTGTTGAAAATCACTTTCTACTTGACTTGTTGGTGGGAGAGTTGATATCGGTCATCTGCGTCGGCACGGACATGCGGCAAACTGACTTCCGCACCAAGGCTTTAGTAAAAATTTTCACCGAGGTCATTCGTTTTTCATGGCTTCTCCTCTTATCCAATGATGATTGATGGTGTAGGTTCTCACTGTTTAAGAGCAAGTCCGCGAAGAACAAAACCAAATACCCCCCTCCCCCCAGATTAATTGTTGGAATGGCAAAGTTGCTATCTGCCCCGCTTCTCTTACTTACGCAACCTAACCGCCACGTGATCCGTTTTTGGGAAACAATGTGCCACAGCATCCGAAGTTAACTGACAAGAAGCCACGGTCTTTAAAAGCACAGCACCAGAAGCCACACCTTCACAATGCAGATCTCCATATGCCCCTTCAACTACGCGTCAACGCATCGATTGCGTCCGATTGCTAAACTTGTCGATTTCTCTCTTTGTACATGCAAACGTTTCTCTATTTTGTGAGAAAAGTGATTGATAGGAAGGAGTAGTAATGTACCCATCGTTTTGGTTGATAGACCAGCGGTGTCCACGGTCGAAAACAAAATGACAGCTATGCCCATGTTTTTGCATTCTTTGAGCGAAAACGGACACAACTGACATATGTTTATGTATTCAATATATTTGACATGGATTTCAACTTTGAGGGCGAAGTCAAACTTCGCCCGTCGTTGCGAGCTCGCAGGAGGAGTTTCATGGCGAAACCTCATCGCGAGCTCGCAATGACCCTGCCAAAGCCCCCATTTTGACTAGAGGGTTTGTTGAGGGTTTGGGGGGGTTTGCGAGATGCGGCGCACGCTGTGATAGAAGAAAGGGCACAAATGCTCCGGTGCCCATGGTTTCGGACGATATGTCCGCGGTGTCCATAGTCAATAACGACCCGACGGCGGTGCCCATAGTCAGAAACGACATGACCGCGGTGTCCATAGTCGAAACCGACATGACACCGATGCCCATGATTTTCCCGGAGCGAGCAAAAACGGAATAACATGACGACTATGTCCACGATTCGCTCGAAGTATTCGGTCGTCTCCGACTTGCATGTCGTAAACGATCCTCGCACCTTGACAGCCTGTCTTGGCAGCCTATGGTTTGTTTTGTCGTCTTCCGGACTGCGGCGGGGAGTTCGCACAACCGCGAGCCAATCATGTGGACTGATTCCGTCGC
>SZWC01020874.1:3228-39576 GCA_023375785.1 Penium margaritaceum
CCCTTCCACAGTTTTGCGACTCTCCCTCCCTGCACTCAACTTTTTTCCTGTGCGCTGCACTGCACCGGCGCTGGTGGCGTTGGAGCAGACTGGGTTTACGACAGAGAGACAGGCTACCATTACAACGAGGCCACGGGGTATTACTACGACTCCGCCACGGGTCTCTACTACTCCGACGACATTGGTGAGTGCCACCCCACTCTGCCGACACGGCCGCCTGTGTCCCGTCAGGATACGTTCTTGGTATACGTTTTGCAAAACGTGTAAAAAAATTGATTCTTTGACGTTCTGCAGAACGTCTTAGAAGAGTATACCCTCTCGTCTCCTCTGGCTGCTGGTGACACCAGCAGCCACCAGCAGCCACCAGCAGCCTGGTGTCACCTTGGGCTCGGTCCACACGGCCACAGGTGCTTCCTGTCATGGCTGCGCCAGCGCAGACGATGATGCAGCGGAGACGATGATGCAGCGGAGACGATGATGCAGCGCAGACGATGATGCAGCGGAGACGATGATGCAGCGGAGACGATGATGCAGCGAAGACGATGATGCAGCGCAGACGATGATGCAGCGGAGACGATGATGCAGCGCAGACGATGATGCAGCGGAGACGATGATGCAGCGGAGACGATGATGCAGCGCAGACGATGATGCAGCGGAGACGATGATGCAGCGCAGACGATGATGCAGCGGAGACGATGATGCAGCGCAGACGATGATGCAGCGGAGGTTCGCTGCACTTCCCTGCACGCACAGCGCCTGGATGCTGGGCCGCTGCGGGGGAGCGCAAGTGGCTCCCTCCGGTCCCCCCGCGAGCAGGCGTTGCATGCTCACATGAAATCATCAGCACACGCGCGGGCGAGCATCACCACACCTATGCAGACAACTGCTGCGTGGCCCTGTCCACAAACCATATGCAGCTACCCGCGTCGTCGGCGTCTGCAAGCCATTTCCTTCCCACACGTTTTGCACAACGTCTGGAAAGAAGACACCACAGTGCCGCCCGTCCTCGTCTCATCCACCTCCACAAGGGTCTCGCTGCAAGGCTCCCACCATGACCCTCCCCCCCTGACCTGGTTCTGCCGTACGTCCCTGGCTGCCTCACCCGACTCTCTGCGTTGTATTTCTTCCTTTAGACGTTTTGCAAAAGGTCTAGAGAATAGATACCCTGGTTCTGCCGTACGTCCCTGGTTGCCTCACCCGACTCTATGCGTCGTCAAGCGCCCTCATTTCACATCCACAGCTTCTTGTGGCGTTTGGTGGCTTCTTGCCACCAAACGCTCATGGATAGGCACACAAAAGTTTTGTTCAGGGTGTTTTGCTCGGGCCCGGCCTGACTCGCTTACATGCCGCTGGCCCTGCGGCCTACTCAACACGTCGGAGTGGTGAGTTGTGTTCCTGCGCCGACCCTCGCACACGTGATGTGAACTTCACCTCACTGCAGCCGCCGCTGCCGCCGACTTCCACCAGTGCCTGACCTCCCCTGCCTCAGGTCCTGCTATGCTGGCGGAGCTCCTTGTTCTGCATCTGATTACGCCCCCCCCCCCCCATTCAACCTTACCGTTTGTGCTTAGCTGTCTTCCTCCGTGTCTTGGTTTGTGACTCTGTTGCTGACCTCATTTCTTGTGGCAAGGCAGTGACGTGCTCTGATTCGCGCCCGCATGTGGACAATATCAAAGCCTGACATAGTCTTTGGTTTGCTCTTCCGTTCTTCGCCGGAGGGATTCTGATCTGTTCCCTTGGCTCCTTTTGGTTCCATCTCCGTGAACCATGCCTCACTCTCTGTCCCCTTTGATTACCTTGCTCTTCTGAGCTCAGGCCGATGGGCCACACAGGAGGAGGCGTACCGGGAAGCTGGCGCCACACCCGCCGCATCCACAGCCACGGGTGCAGCCTCCAGCGCCGCAGCCACGGGTGCGGCGGGTCCTGCAGGAGCACCTGCAACCACAGCAGCAGCGCAACCGAGGCCTGGTACCACCGCTGCCACAACACCCTCAGCAGCTGCACGAGCCACGGCTGCGGCCAACAGCAACAGAGCTCCAGCAGTGGCAGCAGGAGGAGGAGCAGCAGCAGCAGTAGCAGCAGCGCCAGGGCCAGTGCGCCAGGCGTCTGGGGTGCCAGGCAAGAGCATGCGCGGTGTACAGTCGTCGGTGGCCGTGAGCCGCACCACGGCGGCGCAGAAGCGCAAGGCGGCGGAGAGCGCGGCAGTGGCGGCCGAGGAGGCAGCAGCGCTGGCGGCCCGAGAGGCGGCGAGACGACGCACTCAGGAAAGGGACCAAAAGCAGTTGGGCTTGTACTCTTCGTTCCAACGCTGACCCTATCGCTTTCTCTCAACATCATCTGCCGTTGGGCCTCCTTCCGCTCGGAGTGCCTGTGTCCATTTTCCCCTCCAGTATTGCATGGACACGTCCAAAGTGATAAAAGCACGCTGTCTGTTATCTCCGGAAAAGCAGCATAGGGCTGTCTCACAAGGGCTAAGGCGACACAAAAGGTGGCGTTCTGAGGTGTTGGACGAGTGCAGAAAGCACTGTTGACTTGACATCATGGTTGCGTTCCTAGCACTATTGTCAGTGAAATGACAACACTGTCGAGGAAGCTGATGCACTAGCGCGGAAGGCAGGTGAAGGGGCAGCAAGGTTTTGGCTGAGAGGGACGTGCTTGATTGAATAAGTTTCAGGAGATTTAATAGCTTATTGATTGAGAGTAAACATACCTGTCCTTGTGCATGATGGGTGGCGAATGTGGTCAAGTCGATCTGCCTTACATTGACTAGCAAGACAAAGTTTCTGTTACAACTCTGTTATGTAAAAATGTTCAATTATAATAATGTGCAAACCTGTGGATGCACAATCTTAAGTCAGACGCAACGATTACGGAGGGAATGGATAAACACCCTTTAGACCAATTAAGGTGTAGGTTGCGGGGGAGGTAACGTGACAGACGGTGCTCACAATGGTGGAGAGACGGTAAAAACCTAATTAAAAGAGTGAGAGTTAGAACAATGAGCAAGCGAGAGGGATATGCCCTCCATCCTCAGTCCAACCAACATACATGCAAGCTCCACAATGGCTGGTTCATGGGAAAATTCACGAAAGCAACTAACAACTCCCAAAGAGGAAGTGGATGGAACCTGGCAACAGTACAGGCCACTCTGGTGGCCGAACTGTTGAAGTTCGTTGGCTACTCACGACTCCATGCCCTCTTGTCGCACTCATCATGGCACACACACATGTACAGATTGAATGACCATGCCCTCACTTGGGGAAACGTCACACGAGCACATCTTGACAGCTGGCTCTGACTCCATGAAGCAACCGATCTACCCAGGAGTGCCCTCTAGCACATTCATGGCCATCATTTGACTATCTTGCTTTGATGTGGTTGATGTTGGGGTTCGTACATTCTGACTGCCGATCCCTACATCTTTGTGACTTGGCTCTTGGTGTTTTGGGGGAGCTGCAAGATTTTCCCAAGTGCTGATCCTCAGGGGGCCACCGTGTCAGCTGTTGGTTGTGCACAAGTGAGAAACCACCCTCGGTTAACTCCGAGTGGGCGGGGTCGACCCTTGGGTGGCGGTACACGTCGGCTCGAGCATCAGCTCGGTGCCGGCGTGCACTCACCTGCTTACACTCTCGCTCCACATCACACCCTACACGTCCACCAAGCCGCTTACATTCGCAGTTTGGGGGAGCAGTTTGGACCACTCCTTACCTCTGTACCCACAGCTTCTACACCCCTGACCCCTGTCTGTCAATCACTGGTGAAGTCCTTGGAGCCATCAAGTTGGGGGAGACTGTGGATGTGACTGACTACCGCAGAGTCATTGGCTCCCTGATGTATCTTGCTACCACCACACATGCTGATGTTGCATTTGTTGTGAACTTTCTTTCATAATTCTCCCAGTGTCCCCGAGAACGTCACTTGGAGGTTGCACTACGAGTTGTGCTATATGCACTCTCCAGGCCCCGCATCGGGTTGTACTTTCGCACACAACCCTCAGTCCTTGTTGAAGGATTCACTGACAGTGACTGGGTACATGACTCCGATGCGCGCAGTAGGACGGGATACATCTTCATGGTTTGTGGAACAATAGTTTCGTGGAAGAGTGGCAAACAAGGGTGTGTTACCCGCAACACCGCTGAGGCTGAGTATGTGGCACTTGGCGCAGGCACTTGTGAGGCTGTCAAGCTTTGTCGTCTGTTGCAGCGACTGCGTGTACCCATTCGCTGCATTACCCTACGTTGTGACAATCAAATTACAAAGGCCATTGTAGAAAACAGTGGCATGCATCACTCTCGCACCAAGCACATCAACGTGGAGCATCACTTTGTTCGTGAGTGTATTACTGCTGGCATTGTCCGAGTTGCTTGGGTGGATACATGGTCTCAAAGAGCTGACTTTCTCACCAAGGCCCTCAGCCAAAACGTTTTCAAGAGTGCTGTCTATGTTGTTGGTCTCATCTCCTCCCATGACCCAGGCTGAAGTGCGTGATATTTGCCCGTCTATGCTTGTCTCTCACGTCCAAATATGTACCATGTTCCCTCCTGTGTGGATTGCTTGTCTGNCCTACGTTGTGAAAATCAAATCACAAAGGCCATTGTAGAAAACAGCGGCATGCATCACTCTCGCACCAAGCACATCAACGTGGAGCATCACTTTGTTCGTGAGTGTATTACTGCTGGCATTGTCCGAGTTGCTTGGGTGGATACATGGTCTCAAAGAGCTGACTTTCTCACCAAGGCCCTCAGCCAAAACGTTTTCAAGAGTGCTGTCTATGTTGTTGGTCTCATCTCCTCCCATGACCCAGGCTGAAGTGCGTGATATTTGCCCGTCTATGCTTGTCTCTCACGTCCAAATATGTACTATGTTCCCTCCTGTGTGGATTGCTTGTCTGCGGGGCATAGGGGAGTGTTGAAGTTCGTTGGCTACTCACATCTCTATGCCCTCTTGTTGCACTCCTCATGGCACACACACACATGCACAGATTAAACAACCATGGCCTCACCTGGGATGACGTCACACGAGCACATCTTGACTGTTGGCTCTGACTCCATGAAGCAGTCGATCTACCCAGGAGTGCCCTCTGGCACATTCATGGCCATCGTTTGACTATATTGCTTTGATGTGGTTGATGTTAGGGTTCGTACATTCTGACTGCCGATCCCTACATCTTTGTGACTTGGCTCTCGGTCTTTTGAGGGAGCTGCAAGATTTTCCCAGATGTTGATCCTAGGGGGCCACCGTGTCAGCTGTTGGCTATACACGGTTGAGAAGCCACCCTCGGTTAATTCCGAGTGGGTGGGCTCGACCCCCGGGTGGCGGTTCACGTCGGCTCGAGCATGAGGGCGGTGCCGGAGTGCACTCACCGGCTTACACTCTCGCTCCACCTTTTCCCTCTTTTCTCTGTCTTGTGACCTTACCTTTTCTCCAAGGCAAGCTTACCACATCCATGGCGTTCAATGCTTCCTAGCTCTTGCATGTGCGGTTAGCTCATCAGACTAGGACGTTGCCTAGTAACTACTGGTATCAAAGCAGTAGGGGTAAGCCCCTGGCGCTCTTGGCGACGGGCCCATGGCACTCTTGGCGACGAATCTCCAGCAGTCCAATAGCACCGCAACCTTTTCTCACTGCTGAATCTTCAGCAATCTGGCTCGACCTGCAACCTTCTGTTGCACCACTTCTACATCTATGCTGCATCGTGTTGCCTCGTGAGGCAACCCCGCTGCTATCTACTGTTGTCTTGCGCTTCTCTCACCGCAGCTCCTTTTCTGCCCCACTCTCTGCCGTCTCACGGTACATGACTGCCTCACATCCATTGTCTACCTCGCGTAGTCTTTGTCTCCATCTGCGCTAGTCGACCAGACGTGGAGCGGACCGTTCCCCCATACGTAACATACATCTGCATCCTCTCAGCCCGTGGCATCAGCACCTCTCGGCTGCGCTTGCAGCCAGCACACCTGTCATGCTGGATTTGCCACCGATCGATGGTCCCCCTGACGAAGACCTAAACTCGCCACGTAGAACCGCCCGCTGTGCTGAGCGTGGGTGGGAGGACCCACGGGTCTTCGACGAGCCCCCACCCACTACTGACAACACGCCGGTCTGGATTCGCATGCTGGATACCTCTTACTCGTGTGAGGACATCGCCGCAGCCATAGAACGTGAAACAGAAGAGCGAGACCGTGACATTGATCTCCAAGTCTACACAATGAATGACCTCCCGTCGTCACCACCTCATCTCTCAAGCATGCAACCGCCCGGGGTGCTCATCCATCCGACCCAACATGGGCTTCCAACCCAACACCAGACCCTACCGCAACTGACACAGCCGAGCTGAGCCGTGAGGTGCCCGCAGTGATTCCCGTTCTTCCCCTCCACAAAGACTCCATCAGCTTGACCGACGCCATTCTCGACGCAGCAGGCGCTACAGCAACCTTTTCAGCCACAGCATGAGCCTGCCGGGCTCCAACACAGACTGCGGTGGGCCGAGCAGCCGAGGCCTATGCACGCGCTGCTGCATCCCTCACCTTGCTTGCTGCTGCCACTGCCAACATTTCCACGCAGGTTACAGCAACAGCCGTGGCTGTGGCCACCGCAGTATCCTCCACGGCTGATGCAACTCCCAGCGCCGTCGACTCCATCCGCGCGGCCACTGCATCTGCAGTTCTGACCCCAGCCGTGCACCTCGTGACCCCACGTCCAATGTGACAACAGGGGTTCTTGTTGCGTCGGCATCAGCAGCAGTGGCAGGTGCCACAATCACGGGCATTCTCTGCCTGACGGTGGCCGTCGCCGGGTGGGTCGTTGTTCTCTTCTCATCTGCGGCCACAGTGGTGCCTCCTCTTTTCTCACTGCTTCCTCGCCGTTAGTCTGGTGAGCGTTACTACCCCTCTACCCCATTCTCCTTTTGTTCACGTCATCTTCCATCATGCCAGGGCCAGAAGAAACCATAGAGGCATTGCAAGCTTCGCTCAACAAGGCACAAGCGGCTCGTCACAAGGTAGAGGATGAACTACAACAGGGACGAGAAGCTGAGCATAAACTGACCACCACTGTGGTTGCTTTAGTTATAGAACAAATGCGCATCGTGCCGGCTCTCGCTAGTGCTTTTCATGCTGAGGAGACTGCCTCTGCAAACTCAACTGTTCCTCCAGGTGGTGGTGTGCCCAGCTCCTCTTCACCTGCTCTCTCCGCAGCTGCTCTTGCTCGGGCTCTTCATCCGGCCCGGCAGAAGGACTTTGAGAGCCCACCACCTCAGTTCACATCTAAATCAACCTTCACCTCTTGAGTGACCCGTTTCAGCGCCTGGGCACAAGGGAAACTTCTATGGGAGTATTACTCTCCTGCCAAGTCACCATTCGTCCCGCAACCTGCTAAGGCTGCCCGGGCTGTACGTGCCCTCATCAACTCAGGGCTTGAGGGCCTTCTCGATGACATTGGTACATATAATGCCGACCCAAACCATGCCATTCCTGCTGATCCTATTGGTGCCTATGCACTCATTCGTCGTTGCAAAACCATAACAAAACATGCTGTTCAAAGTGCACTTGCTGCGTAATTCAACACACTGCACATGTGAGCAGATGAGACTGCAGACGAGTATTGGACACGGAGCTTGAGTCTGCTGTGTGATGTGGGCAAAGCAGCACCAGGGTCCCTCTCTGCTCTCCTCTCTATTGTTGGTGGCCTCATCCCAGAGCTCTCTGACCTCTATCTTCATGTTTCTCATGCAGAGCTTGAGCGTCTTGCAGTTGCCCCAGTCCCTGCCAATTCTCCTCCAGGTATCGGGCCTCTCTACGAGTTCACTGCTGCTCTCCTCACAGATTGGTCGAGAAATCTATAGAGCAAGCACATGCATCGTTCAACCCTCGCTGTGGTAACTACCTCTTCCTCCTCCTCTCCTGCGGCCACCGTCTCTATTCCCTCAACCTCTCCCTCTATAGCAGCCGCCCACTCTACCCACGCTACTTTCCTTGGCGGAGGCGGCGGGCTTCGCCGCGAGGGTGGCCGTGGAAGCAAGGGCCGTGGAGGAGGCCGCGGTGCAAGGCCTCACCTGGCAATGCCGCCTCTTTTGAAGTTGTTGACAGCAAGGTTCCAGCCACCGCACTTGCTGGAACTGCGGCGCCACTGGTCACACTGATCCAAAGTGCCCGGCCCCTCGTGACGACGCTCGCCTAACATCCTCTATGAATACCCAATGGGCCCATACGGGCGTCGCCTCCTCATCCGCCACCGCAGTACTGACTGTTACATCTTCCTCCTCACCCTTTTCCTCCACCTCTGCACTCACCACCACTCCCGCCCCTCTCCAACCATCTGCACCTCCTGTCAACTCGTGGGGCTGGATCCCATCCCCTTCTTGGTGTCCCTACTATGGTCCCCCTTCCTCTCACTACTTGGTACCCAGCTGGTACCGCGACGACGGTCACTTCTCTGATCGCTCCTCCGACCACTCCTCTGATTGCCGCGATGAAGAGCACACGCTTGAGCGCCGCCTGATGGAAATACTCCACCTTCGCTCTGAGGGAGGTGAGAGTGTGAGTGGCCAGTTTCATGTGTCTGTTTGTGAGTTAGATGCTTTGTGGTGCTGCTTCTGGCTGTGTACAAGGGACATTACCTGATGAAATTTCGTGGATTGAAGAGTGGCAATCTAACACGTTTCCTATTCCTCTTGGTTGCAACTCTCCCCACTCACCACCGGAGACTGTCGTTGTCTGTCTCGTTCTTCCCTCCACTCGTGCGTCACCAGACCTCTGGATCATTGACTCAGGGGCCACACACCACATGACCTCCTGTCGGTCGTCCTTTGTCTCCTTTGGGCTCGTTGCCTCTGTTCGCTCTGTCCGTACTGGCTCTGGCCAACTTCTCCCTCTCCAAGGTGTGGGTGTTGTCCATTTTGTTCGTCCTAGTGGAACCGTTTACCTCCCTGACGTGCTGTACGTGCCTGACCTAGAGGTCAATCTTCTCTCCGTGACCACCCTTGACGACCAAGGCATGGAATTCTCCTCAAACCGCGGCATTGCCTCTGTTGCAATTCACTCTTCCGGCCGCGTTGTTCTTGTGGTGTGCATTGTGATCATCTATTTCATATTCCTCTCATGTTGCCCATTTCCTCCGCTGCCTCTGCTCTTTTACACCTCGTCCCTGCCCATGCGGACCTCTTGTACCGTCGTCTGTGTCATATGCACATTGCCGCCATTCGGCGTCTTCTACGCCTTTGTCCCGCCACTGGCCTTGATGCTGCCACGTTTGCACCTCCGTGCTCCTCCACCTGCCTGGATTGTGCCAATGGAGAAATGCACCATTCCCCTTTCACAACTGCTGAATCCACGACCTCTCATCCTCTTGACCTTGTGCACGCTAATGTCATGGGTCTTTTGCCTCATGACTTTCTTGATGGTCTTGGTCGCTTTTTGCCGTGCTTGACTGATGAATTCTCTCGCTACCGGTGGATTGTTGCCCTCCGCCATAAGAGTGATGTCGCTGCTGTTCTTAAATCCTGGCTTCCACAGGCCGAACGCGCCTTTCTTATTCCCCTGTGTGCCTTTCGTAGTGATAGGGGTGGTGAGTTCTTTGGTCCCACCTCTTGCTTTCTTGAGTCTCGTGGCATCCGTCTTGAATCATCTGCTCCCTACACGCCGCAGCAGAATGGCGAGTCTGAGGGTTGGAATCAAACGCTATCCGACGGGGTGCGCTCCCTTCTCTCCGCTTCTGGCCAATCCTCCTTGAAGCCATGTCCTACATGACGTGGATCTGGAATCGCGTCCCTCGTGGCCCTCTCCCTCACACCGTAACCCCTTTTGAGCGCTAGACATGTCGACGAGCCGACTTTTGCCTTGCTCATGTGTGGGGTTGCCGTGCCTCCATGTGGTTTCCAGCTGATCACCGGGATGATAAGCTTTCCCCCCGTGGTCACTTGTGTGTCATCCTTGGTTTCTCATCGTTCTCCAAGGCGTGGCACTTTTGGGACCCTGCTCGCTGTTGCGTCCTTGAGTCTTGCGATGTGCTCTTCTTTGAGCACTTGATTGAGCAGGATCTCCCCTCGCTTCACCGCTGGGTTCCTCTCTTCGCCCTCTCAGGGTAGGGGTGGTACTCCTCCCTCTCGGTCCTTTGTTCTCCGCTCGTTGCGTCTGTTGGCTCCCTCTACCTTTGAGCCCTCTCACTCCTCTGATTCCTCTGCCTCCTCAGGTCCCTCTCTCCTCTGAGTCCTCTACCTCCTTAAATCACTCTTACTCCTTCTCGTCCTCCTCTTCTTCTCCAATCTCTCTGCTCCCTCTGCACCCCATGCTCTCTCTGAGCTCTCTGCCACTTCTGATGCACCTTCTCCCTCTACTGTGCCCCCACGCCCAGACTCTTCTGCTGTGTCATCACCGCCTGTGTCCCCTGTGGCCGATGTCCCCCGTCCTGTACGTGTATCCACTATGCCCCCCGGCTCACCCTACACATGCGATGGTCGCTTCCGGGCCCTCCCGTCTCACTGCCATCCGGCGGTCTCTGGCGATCTTGGCATTTGTGCTCTTGATCTTGTGATGTCTGCACTACCCACGGCTATCTCCGTGGTGCATCCCGGCAAGGCTCTTGGCTATTCCCTCATTGAGCAAGAGTTTTGTCTGGTCCTTTCCTCATGTGTGGCCGAGTATGTTGCCTCATGCTTTGCTACTGCTGGTCTTCCTCCTCTTCCACCTGATCCTCTAACTGTACAGGCCGCCCGCACAGCAACCAACTCCCCTCTATGGGAGCCGGCCATGAAAGCCGAACTTGACACCCTGTCTGAGCATGGGGTGTATGAGCTTGTGGACCTTCCACCGGGCCGCAAAGTGGTCGTCGCCAAATGGGTGTACGGACGTAACCTGAACCCTGACAACACCGTTGAACGATACAAAGCTGGTCTCACCGCAAAGGGTTTCTCTCAAGTCCCCGGGGATGAATTTGATGAGACATTCGTCCCAGTGGGTTGGTATACTACCGCCAGGGAGCTTCTCAGTCTTGTAACCCAGCATGACTGGGAACTGGAGCAGATGGATGTCAACAATGGCTTTTTGCATGGAAAGCTTGATGAGGAAATCTACATGGTGTAACTACCTGGCTTCTCTGATGGCACAAATCGAGTGTGGCGCCTATGCAAGGCTCTCTCTTTGGCAAAAAGCAGTCACCTCGTTGCTAGAACCAAGAGATCACAACAACTCTGGAAAAAGGGGGATTTCAAAGAAGCACTCTAGATCCTGCCCCGTTTCTCAGTGCTCCCACCAATCCACGTGTTGCCATTCTTGTCTATGTGTATGATCTTCTCATTGCCTCTCCGGACGTTGTATCTGTCAAAGTTGCAAATTGCCTGTTACAGTCAACATAAAAGATGAAGGACCTTGGTCCAGCACGCGACTTTCTGGGCATGGAGCTAGAGCGTGACCGCACACATCACACCCTGCACGTCCACCAAGCCGCTTACATTCACAGCTTGGGGGAGCAGTTTGGACCACTCTTTACCTCTGTACCCACAGCTTCTACACCCATGACCCCTGTTGGTCAATCACTGCTGAAGTCCTTGGAGCCATCAAAGTTGGGGGAGACTGTGGATATGACTAACTATCGCAAATTCATTGGCTCCCTGATGTATCTTGCTACCATCACACATGTTGATGTTGCATTTGCTATGATTTTTCTTTCATGATTCTCCCAGTGACCCCGAGAACGTCACCTGGAGGCTGCAATATGAGTTGTGCGATATGCACTCTCCAGGCCCCGCATCGGGTTGTACTTTCGCGCACAACCCTCAGTCCTTGTTGAAGGATTCACTGATAGTGACTGGGTACATGACTCCGAGACGCGCATTAGGACGGGATACATCTTCATGGTTTGTGGAATAGTAGTTTGGTGGAAGAGTGGCAAACAAGGGTGTGTTACCCGTAGCACCATTGAGGCTGAGTATGTGGCACTTGGCGCAGGTACTTGTGAGGCTGTCAAGCCTTGTCATCTGTTGCAGCAACTGCGTGTACCCATTTTTTGCATTACCCTACGTTGTGAAAATCAAATTACAAAGGCCATTGTAGAAAACAGCGGCATGCATCACTCTCGCACCAAGCACATCAACGTGGAGCATCACTTTGTTCGTGAGTGTATTACTGCTGGCATTGTCCGAGTTGCTTGGGTGGATACATGGTCTCAAAGAGCTGACTTTCTCACCAAGGCCCTCAGCCAAAACGTTTTCAAGAGTGCTGTCTATGTTGTTGGTCTCATCTCCTCCCATGACCCAGGCTGAAGTGCGTGATATTTGCCCGTCTATGCTTGTCTCTCACGTCCAAATATGTACCATGTTCCCTCCTGTGTGGATTGCTTGTCTGTGGGGCATAGGGGAGTGTTGAAGTTCGTTAGCTACTCACATCTCTATGCCCTCTTGTTGCACTCCTCATGGCACACACACATGTACAGATTAAATAACCATGGCCTCACGTGGGACGACGTCACACGAGCACATCTTGACTGCTGGCTCTGACTCCATGAAGCAGTCGATCTACCCAGGAGTGCCCTCTGGCACATTCATGGCCATCATTGGACTATATTGGTTTGATGTAGTTGATGTTAGGGTTCGTACATTCTGACTGCCGGTCCCTGCATCTTTGTGACTTGCCTCTGGGTTTTTTGGGGGAGCTGCATGATTTTCCCGGGTACTGATCCTTAGGGGGCCACCGTGTCAGCTGTTGGTTGCGCACAAGTGAGAATCCACCCTCGGTTAATTCCAAGTGGGTGGGGTCGACCCCTGGGTCGTGGTACACGTCGGCTCGAGCATCAGCTAGTTGCCGGTGTGCACTCACTGGCTTACACACTCGCTCCACCTTTTCCCTCTTTTGTCAATCTTGTGACCTTACCTTTTCTCCAAGGCAAGCTTACCACATCCATGGCGTTTGATACTTTCTAGCTCTTGCATGTGTGGTTATCTCATCAGACTAGGAAGTTGCCTAGTAACTACACGAACGACAAACAGAAAGAAACAACGGAAGCAAAAAACAAAGCTCTGCAGCACTAAGCTAACCATGAGCATGTATAATGTTGCCAAGAAGATGGCCCTTGAGAGCTAGCCACCGAGAAGTTTCCTGTGGGCACACAAGGATGTGCAGGAGTCTGAGACTATTAATGGATCCGTTGACCACTGTAGCCTGCCTGCATGTGGATGGCGTCAAGTCCAGATGTCACCAGGACTGATTAAAAAAAACCCCCCCATGACCCGTAGAAGTCAGACGCTATGAAGGTGCACGGGGCACATGCACATAACCACGAGCCACATGTATCCACAAGAAGCCACAGCTACAGAGCATAAACCACAGAGAAAAAAAGGGGTGATAGAATGGGAGGAAACAGAGACACGTCAACCGGGGCTTCCCACTGAAGAGCGCCTTGGTGAGCAAGTTAGCACGCTGCTGACGTGTGTAAACTCCAGTCAAGCACACATCACCATGCGCAATGCGTTCACGGACAAAGTGATGTTTGATGTTGATGTGCTTTGTGGGAGTGTGATGCATGCCATCGTGCTCAGCAATGTGGCGCATGCTTTTGTTGTCATAATGAAGCGTGGTACAACTGTTGTATGAGACAACACAACCGAATTCTCTCACAAAAACTGGCACCCAAACTGATATAGCCGGCCTCAGTCGAGCTGGGCGTGACACAAACTTGCTTTTCGCTCTTCCAATAATCCACGATGCGGCCAATGAGGAAGATGTAGCCCGACCGGGTGCGCGGGTCACAATCCTGGATCCAATCCATGTCTGTGTATCCATCAATGATGACAAAAGGTTCTGTGTGAGAACATAAGTGGAGATGGGGTGTAGACACGACATAGCGGATGACACACAATGTCGCCTCGAGGTGGAGGCAACGCGGGTACAGGAAGAACTGGGACAAGAAGTTGACGGCAAACGCAGTGCCAACACGTGTACAAGTACCAAGAAACATGAGAGACCACACACAACATGACCTGGAGGTAGGTCGTGACGTCCAGGCACACAGGGTCACCGGTCTTCAGAAGTCTCTGTCCAGCAGGCTTCAGAGGCGTAGACGCATGGGGAACTGCAGCCAGAAGGTCGGCGGACATGCCACGCATGATGCATGGTGTGCCTGCGATGCTGACGGCCACACACAATCTCCATGCCCAAGAAGACACAGACAGGGCGGAGATCTTTCATCTTGCACGCAGACTAGAGGATACCATTCATAGCCTGGACAGCCTATGGATCCGGTGTGGCAATCACAAGATCGTCCACATAGACCAAGATGGCAACAAACGGTACCGCATGGTCAATCACGAAGAGAGCACAGTCAACTGGACTGCGACGGTAGCCACAGTGCTCAAGGTTCCAGTAGCATGGAGACTGTTTTAACCCATATAGTTCCTTGCAAAGACGGCAGAAGCGGTCGGTACCATCATCAAAGCCAGGCGGCTCAGCGAGGTAGATCTCCTTGTCGAGGTGACTGTGCAAGAATACGTCATTGACGTCCGTTTGATGCAGTTCCCAGTCATATTGCGCAAATTGGTTCAGCATTGCCTTGGCGGTGGTGTACTTTGTCACAGGGACAAAAGTGGCATCAAAGTCCACGCCGGGTACTAGAGAGAATCCTTTGGCCATCAGGAGAGCCTTGTCACGCTCGATGACGCCGTCTGGCTTGCGCTTGCACCTGTACACCCAACGTGCAGCTATAACCTTGCGACGCGTTGGAAGATGTACTTTCTTGTAGTTACCATGCTCTGTGATGGCATCGAGCTCTTTGCGCATCGCCTACTCCTAGAGGGCTGTGTCAGGAGCGGAGCGTACCTGTCGGATTGTGTCTGGGTCAGGCGGGAGTTCCGTGGTGGCCCAAGAGGTGATTGCAGTGGCGACAGAGGCGGGGAATGCGACGGTGCCAGAATCATAGACTGTAACAGCACGGAAGAACTCATCGCGATCAGAGAGTAGCAGAGTGCAGAAGTCGGCTGGACAACAGCGGCAGAATGCCTAAGTTTGTCAAGACTAGTATCAGGAGGAGCCGGCACATGGTCACGAAGTGATGGACCGACAGGCCGCGGCGGGGTAGGGCGACCGAGAGAAGGAGAAGTATGGGAGCGCGATTGCAAAGGCCTGAGACGACCACCAGGAGCCCGAATGAAGGGAGGAGGGTCAGACAAAGGCCAGGGTACGACTGGGTCCATAGCCAAGGGAACACGTATGAGTTAGCAGATGGTACAGAAGTGGAAGGTGGTGAGACTGGCAAGGACCCATGCGACGATGTTGAAGAAGATGACGACGATGACATAGACGCAGCAGCAGGTGATGCGAAAGTGGGTGACAAGATGGGGAATGGCGTTGCATGCGATGAGAGAGATGGCAACGAGGACACGGATACCGACGATGACCCAGGACAGGAAACCAAAGCAGTTGCGACAGGGAGAGAGGACATTGCCGCTGGAGCTGGTGAGGATGTGGGCAAAGATGTACTCGCGGTTGTAGAAGTCAGAGTAGATGGAGACAGCGTCCTCTTGCCATCCGTCTTACGAGAATCCCTAAAACACGAGAGGCGGATGCAAGAGAAGAGACGTCCACAATGTCGCGGCTGAACGTTTTTTGAAAAAACAGAGCATCACAAGACTCAACTACGCGCTCACGATCAGCATCCTAAAAGCACCAAGCCTTGTACTTCGGAGAGATACCAAGGAACAGACAAATGCGGCCGCAATGTGAGAGCTTCCCAACGTGTTGGTCCTCAGAAATCCAGAAGCATGCGACACTCCCCCAGACATGAGCAAGTCGTAGGTCAGCGCGGCAACCAAACCAGCACTGGTGTGGTGTGACATGGTGTGGAAGCAAACCATGAGGGACCCCGTTCCGGATCCATGTCATGTACTTCATGGTCTCACAAGCGAAGGCTTTAGGGAGACCAGAATCAGGCATGGTGTGGACACCGTCAGCCAAGGTGCGGTTCTAACATTCTGAGACAATGTTTTGATGTGGGGTATATGGAGCAGACGACTCAAAGCAGACACCAAGCAATGTAAGAAAGCAAAGATTTAGACCAATGAACTGAATACCACGATCAGATTGAAATACATGCAGCTTGCACACACAGACACACTCTATTTGGAGCCAAGACTTGTTCACAGGCCCGACATCACTCTTACAGTGGAGTGAGTAAGTCCAGCAACGACATGAGTAGTCATCGGTGAGACAAAGGACATAATGAACACCATCGAGAAATTCAACCAGAAATGGTCCCATCACGTCACAGTGGACAAGAGCAAGTGGCTCGTGGGTGCAAGACTCAAACACGGGATATTGGACGCGGCGCATCTTGCCTTGTGCGCAGTCCAAGCAAACAACAGTGCAAGGTGCAGAGAATGTAGCAGCATCCAAGCTAGTGGAAGGCTGATGCATTTATGACCAATCACCTTTAAAATGTACAGTTATGTTCTAGTGTACAGGCTAGGTCGACCTCTTAGGAACATTCGTTGAGGCTCCATGGTTGACACCTGATCATTTCTTGGCACCAACAATGTTTTGCATATTCTGTCGAATATGATTGCAACCTATGTTGAATTAATGTGTGACCTATTTTGTTCCTTTACTGCATACATTGTCATATCTGAAATAATATACCTATTATTATCCGGTTGTCTTTGTATCTTGTGAATGGGGTTCTATGGACCACGAGAGTCTTTACTACACAATTCCCCATCCCCTACTTACACTCAAAATTGTGGATTTCATTTCTTTTGCTTGCTCTGGAACCTGCTGGGCCTCGATACAGCGGGGATCAGCAGGTTTCCTTATATTGCATGGGGGATTCTCGGACCCCCCACTCAAAGCGCTTATAAACCAGGTACTTGAATAGTCAAACCTCAAAACCCTTCCCCTAATTGTAGGTTTTGTTCTTTTGCATGCCCGGGCTCCTGCTGGGTCCCGTGGTCGTAGGGGAGTGTATGACGTGGTGTATGTGGCAGGAGTGTTCAAAATGACACTAGTGTAGTCTCGTGAGAGAATTTCCAGGAAGTCGAGAGATGTATACTTGTGTACATTTCACGATTTCCGCCACATACACCCCCTCATACACTCGCCTCATACAGTCCACAGAGGGGGTGGAGGGAGGGGGGGATGGACTGAGCAATGTCGGCGGACCCGTCCTCCCCTCTAAAAAGAAAAAGTGTATGTGGCGANAGGTTTCCTTATATTGCATGGGGGATTCTCGGACCCCCCACTCAAAGCGCTTATAAACCAGGTACTTGAATAGTCAAACCTCAAAACCCTTCCCCTAATTGTAGGTTTTGTTCTTTTGCATGCCCGGGCTCCTGCTGGGTCCCGTGGTCGTAGGGGAGTGTATGACGTGGTGTATGTGGCAGGAGTGTTCAAAATGACACTAGTGTAGTCTCGTGAGAGAATTTCCAGGAAGTCGAGAGATGTATACTTGTGTACATTTCACGATTTCCGCCACATACACCCCCTCATACACTCGCCTCATACAGTCCACAGAGGGGGTGGAGGGAGGGGGGGATGGACTGAGCAATGTCGGCGGACCCGTCCTCCCCTCTAAAAAGAAAAAGTGTATGAGGCGAGTGTATGAGGGTATGGAGGTCACCATTATAAGTCGGATGGAGCTCTTTGAGGAGCGTTGTTGGATATTCTGGTCACTGACGGTGCTTGGATTGAGGATTGCCAGCATGTCTCTTGCCCTTGTCACTTAGCAGCTTGCTCTGGGCATGCACCATTCTTGTTGGTTTCACAGGCAGCATTGCCACATGTCATGCCATGTCACTTGCACATGTGTCACATGGATTTTTCATTATTGACTTTGGAGCCACTCATCACATGACGACGTTGCGTCTCACATTTGTGTCGTTGGAGCCTGTCGGTGACTGGATCAGGACAGATGCTGCCAGTCCAGGAAGTTGGTGTTGTGCGATTCGTTCGCTCTGATGGCGATCTGTTTCTGCCTGATATGCTGTTTGTGCCTGCACTCGAGGTCAGCTTGATGACCTCACCACCCTCACTACCCTCGATGATCAGGGTATGTGTTTTGTAGCATCTTGTGGCATGGACACTGTCTCCCTCCAGTCCTCTGGACGCGTTATTCTTTGTGGTCTCCGGTGTGACAAACTATACCGTGTTCCATTTTTTGCACCCACTCCGACCACCGCTACATCTGCTCATGTCCATGTTACTCCCTCACTCTCCACTGAGCATACTTGCCTGCTGCATCGACGCCTCCGCTATGTGCACACCGCCGTCATACACACCTTGCTTTTATCATGAGCCGAGGTATGGTTAATCGTTGGCATTTTATATACTACTTACTGGTTGTATAGACACTTGCATCAAATTGTAGCCTCCTAGAAGGTTACAAGGAAAATACAAAGATTTTTTATATTCAGACCATAATACGTATGTTAAGATTTTCTTGCAATACCTAGTATATGTGCACATTCTAAGAGACATCCTACATTGTCTTCAAGGCTTTGTTGTACATATATGGGACAAATTCACGTATGTACAAGACAGGTTTGCTCATATATGGGACACTCGATCAGACGGGACTCCTCCCTCCCCCCTTCCCGCAAAGTGTACGAGGCAAGTGTATGGGGACGTGTATGTGGTTGAAGTCTCAAAACATTCAGTAGTGTACATATCGTAACTTCCTTGAGTATATCTCACACGAGTACACTAGTCTCTATTTTCAATGTCCACTCCAATACGCCATTTCATACACTTGTCTCATACACTTTCTTGCTTTTTGGAGGGGATGGGGAGACCAGTCCGTTGAATTCGCTTGGTCCATTCCCTCCCTCCCTCCCCCAATTGTATGAGGTGAGTGTAATGAGGGGGAGTATGTGGTGGGAGTTGTGAATTATACACAAGTGTACATCTCGCAACTTCGTGAAGATTATCTCACGAGAGTACAACAATGTCTTTTTTAAAATTCCCTCCACATACCCCGTCTCATGTACTTGCCTCATAGGGGACGTGTTTTCCGTAATCGCTCGGTCCCTCCCCTCCTCCTCCCGCCCCCCCCCCCGAGTGTATGAGGGGAGTGCACGAGGGGATGTATGTGGCGGAAGTCACCAGATGTGCACAAGTATACATCTTGGGACTTCCTAGAAATTCCTTCACGAGAGTACACTAGTGCCTTTTTTTCACACCCCCTCCACATACACTACCTCATACACTTGCCTCATACATTTGTTTTGTTTTTGGGGGGAGGGGGACGGGTCCGCCGACATCGCTCGGTCCCTCCCCCTCCTCTCCAGATTGTATGAAGTGAGTGTATGAGGGAGTGTTTGTGGCGGAAGTCACGAAATGTACACAAGTTTACATCTCGTGAATTCCTGGAAACTCTCTTACGAAAGTACACTAGTGTCTTTTCGAATACCCCCCCCCCCACATACAAGCAGAGGGAGAACCTGTGCACAGAGCCATCGGTGGAAATGCCGAGTGCCACGATGGGAATGGGATACTTGGAAATGAAAGGCGAGAGTCCCCGTAGAGGACCGAGGAAGAACTCATGTTCGGCGTGCCAGACCTCAAGATGGATACTGAAGGAGAGGAAGTGAATGCATAGAGAGCAGGCACATGAAGCCACGAAGGAGCTATGTAGAACAGTGAGGATGGCCCATAGAACAATGGGACCCAGTAGGGTGCTGTCCATGCCACCCCGGCTGGAGGCATCGTCGGCGATGCCATGCTGTCTAGATCAGAGTGGTCTCCCATGATGCAGGGACAAATCCCCAAGCACCCGGGTCTCGACCAAGAGGGATCAACTGTGAATGGGCACAATTAGAGGATAGAGGAGAAAAAATAGACAAGGAGGAGTAAGCCAAGGAGACAAGAAAAATACCCACATATCTGGGTCACAACCCGGGAGGCGGAAAGGGTCTTTCAAGGTATTGGGACAGGACCCCAAGTACCTGGGTCTCCATCAAAAGAGAGGATCGTGAACACAGACAGGAACGGGTGTAAAACCCGAAGGAAAAAATTGGGTTGGCCTATGAGGAGGTGGAAAACCCCTACCTTTCCGGGTTTAATCCCCTCAACTGTTGGTCTTTTGAGGCTTTGAGACAAACCTCCAAATGTCCGGGTCTCGACCTAGAGGGGTGGAAGAAAAGTGGAAAGGAAGTGCCATAAGTGAAAGGTAAAAAGAAAATGAATTCAAACAATCATAAAAAAATCAATGAATTCAAGGCGAGGTTGAAGGCCTACAGAGGTGGCCTTCGAGAGGGGCTGTCCAGTAGGTGGGCCCAGGTGCTCACCAAACCTTTGTTTTCCTGTTTCCTTGCGAGCAGAGAGCTTGTCATCGTCAAGATATCTATCAGTCAATAAGCTCATCGATCGACAGGCTGGTTGACTGAGAGACCCGTCCGTCACGGCGAAGCAGTCTGGCAAAAAGAGTGAGCGGTATCTTTTAGGAAGCTGTGCAGCGTCTTACTGGCGGCTGCAGAAGCAGCTCTGCTGTGGTGGCCACTGCTGTGATAGCCGTTGCTGCTGTGGTTCATGCAGAATGTCAAGGCGCTGCTGCTGTAGTGCTGTTAGTTCACGGAAAATGTCAAGGCGTTGCTATTGTGGCGCTGCTGTGGTGGCTTGTGATGCAGCTGCCGCTGCCGCTACTGTTGTTACTGCTGAGAGTGTGGCTGTTGTTGCTACTTACATTGTACAGCAGCTGTCGCGACAGATGTTGCTCCTGCTGGCATCGGCTGATCTGCAGATTCTTCTGCTGCGGAAGTTACTGTCACCACGATTGGCCAAAAAGACGTTCAAAACAGCTACAGCTGCTTTTGCTGATGTTGCCAAGTGTAGTAGCAGCGCATGCACCGGGGTATAACACATAACGCTGGAAGAGAGTAGGTGGTTTCGTTGCTATATTACGACAAGGAGAGAATGCATATTCTCGATTTTGTCATTTAGAGGGCAGTAAGATCAGAAGCACCACAATGCACAGGAGCGGCTGTCATGGATAGCATGGAAGCCGTCTCTGGCGGATGGGAAAAGAGGCCCGAGTCAGGCAAAGGAGCCGTTGGTCTTTCCCTTAGGACGTTGCTTATTCAATCTTAAAAGTTTGAACGTTGAGGGCAAGGTCGTACAGTGTTACAGTTTACTCCGTAGCTCGCTCAACTATGTTTCACGTCCGCTTGTAGTCCATGGGAATTCCGTGTGGAACATGGATATCCCACGTTCTGTTTGTAGTCCCTGGGGTACTGTGTACGGAACGTGAAACGGTGTGCAGAGAAATACGTTTTTATTACTTTTAAAAGGGGTTCATCCACGAGAGAATCATGACATGGGTGCTTGAATGGACAAAGGAAGATAGATGTTTTTGAAGAATGTAAAAGATACTATTGTACGCTCATGGTCGATGTAGTTGAATTTGTTTTAGTCATACATGCTTAGGTAGGTTATTGCTTGGTGATTCCGGGTTTTTTATCTTATGGGACAACACGACCAGTTTGTTTTGGCATGTAAGAAACCACCAGCGACATGTTCACCGACCAGTCCGGTTCGATCCCAGGGTGGCGTCGAGGATCCACATTGATCCCTTTGTGTAGGTGGCCCGGTGAAACGACGCTATCACCTCACTAGCCTGTGGCTCTCGGTACTCACTTATGTGATCTCCATACATGTTTCTCTAAGTTTGGTTGCTCCACTCCACAGCGCATGTGCTTCTTCCTTGTGCACCCATGCTTGGTCAAGTAGCTTAGACTAGAAACCATCACTACCTACTGGTATCAAAGTAGGGAGGTCGTGATGTCCCTGCAATGTGGATGTAGTGGGAGGGTAGGGTCGGCCCTCCCCTTGCAATAGCAAGGGGAATTGCAACCACCCCTCGCTATTGCAAGGGCTGGCCTCTCGCTGGTCGAGGCTGGTGATCCCATGCCATTGCGTCAAACTGGAAACTTGATGTTCGCTAAACTTGAAATTTGAGTTTTGAAGACAAAGAAGACTTGTGTGAACACACGATTTTGGAGTATAACCCCCTTGTTTGGGACCCAGAATTGAGGGACAAGGAAAAACCCAAATTTGGCCTCCGGAGACTTGAAATGTTTAAGTCTCTCTGTACGGGTCGCTGATGACAATTGCCCTCAGAGTGACGCGGAGGGGAAAATCCCTCCAGTGAGCTCTAGACGTCATCCTGCAAACTCTGACAACAAAATTCGTGGAAGAGCTTGAGTCACAACTGTTATAGTAGTTCTTAGAGCAGGAGGACCCTCTTGACCAACTCCGTGATGGTTTCGGTGGCTATGAAGAAGATTAAATGCCGCCGGCAGATGCAAACAGAAGCAAAACACCAGTGGAGGATACGACCTTAAGAATAAATCATTTTATGCACTGTAAATTGTGTTGGAAAGCTCTTGAGGAGCTTTGTACTCTTTTTTTAACTCCATCCAGTGTCTCCACTTCCCCAGGAAGTGGAGACGCTGCACTACATGGTGGATAGGATGGGGAATGTCCATATGCAAGGCCACCAATTTTCTGCTCTTTTTCAGGGTCCCTCCCCCCTCCTTCAACCAAAGATTGGGGCAGTGCCCCTTCCCAAGACCAGAAAAAATTACGACTTGACAGCACTCCAAAAGGAAGGAGACATCTTGAGAAAATTTGAAATTCTCTCCATAACCGTGGGCAGAAGGGAGACGCCTCCAAGGAGGCGGAAGGTGCGCCAAGAGAGATCAAGAGGAGGTCAAGAAAGACCTGAAAATAAAAAGGAAGACAAGAAGATTGAGTGAGGGGTGTTCTAAGATACAAACTCTAGGCTAGATTTGCCCCTCTCCCCTCTTCTTTACTGTTTGGACGGTGCTCAACTTCTTGTACCTCCTTCACTTTTGTCTTCATTTCTATTTTCCAAGGTGTTATAGGTTACCTAGTGTCGTGTGTCACAGCTGAGGAAGTATGCTTAAACCCACGTGCTTGTGCCAACCATGGCAGCGTACAAAAGAGATTTTTTCTGCCACATGATTGTGCCGACCGTGGCGGCCTAGGAAAGTAGGAATGTTGATCGAGTCGTTGTGCCATCCGCAGGGACATAGAAAAATAGAACATCCCTCTAATGGCCTCACCGTTCGTGAGAGCAAAATAAACTCCAAGAGAGAATTTTTTCCTTCCAGGTTATGAAGCAACTCCTCGTTGAGAGGTCTTGACTTGCTAGTTGTATGCACAATGGTATGGCAAGTGTCGGACCGTCCAAGACCAGCAAATGCAAGGTGGTGATGACCTCACCGCCAAGGGAGCCGCTAGCGGATCCCAACTTTTGGAGGCCACCACCACGAGCACGATGGCCAAAGCTACGATAACCTTGACGTGAAGGAAACCCACCGTAAGGAGTTCTGAACGCACCACTTGGCCTACATTTGACGGTGGAGGTGAGAGGGTCGGCGAACTTAAGTTTCACAAGCGACAAGCATTAGTGATTTGGGCGACCACAAGAAACTCCAATGATCCCATCGCTGGTTATAATCAATTATCACGATAAGGGAAAATGTGGCAAGCGTATGCGGCACCACAGTACATGGACATTATCAAGTCCGGGATTTGTGCTTCGGGCTAATGAATGTCCCGACAACCTTCTAAGGAGAAATGAACTGAACGCTTGCCGAGCAACTCGGTAAGGTTTTCTTACCTCGGCGACATCCTGGTTTTCTTTATATCGATGGAAGAGCACATAGAACATTTGCACAAAGTCAACCAGCAGCAACACCACCACCACAAGCAATGGCAACAGCAGTAGCAGCATCAACAACAGCATCTGCAGCAGCATCAGCACCAACAGCAGCTATAGCAGCGGCCCCAACAATGTTCATTACTGACGTCAGCATCCCACCGCCGATGTCACTGCTGACGTCAACAACAAAAAAAGGGGGGAAAGAAGGGGGGAGAAAACTCTTCAGAAGTAGCCATGTAGATAACGCGACAGCAGCTACTGACGTCAGTCGTCCTAGGCTGACGCCACTGCTGACATCAACAGCACGCCAAAAAAAAGACAACAAGGAAAGGGGCACCAAAACCCACAATGGCTAAAAGCCCCAGTGGGGAGGGGTCCTCCTTTGTTAGGGGGAACCCCAGCCCCCCTTTCTTGTAGCAGCTGCAGCAACTACAACAGCAGCAGAAATAGCAAGAGCAGCAATAGCAACAGCAGTAGCAGCATCAACAGCAGTAGCAGTAGCAGCAGTAGCACCACCACCACCACCACCAACACCAGCAGTAGAAGCAGCAACAACCTATAGGTGTCGTCGCCGGCACCTTTGACCCCTTGGCGGTCCAGGGCACCGTGCTTGATAGGCAGGAGCACGGCCAAAGGGGGTGGAGCAGAGGTGCCTAGGCAACGGAGGATGTCCTCAGCACAC
Source organism: Penium margaritaceum (assembly GCA_023375785.1). Taxonomy (NCBI): domain Eukaryota; kingdom Viridiplantae; phylum Streptophyta; class Zygnematophyceae; order Desmidiales; family Peniaceae; genus Penium; species Penium margaritaceum. Next base: position 27,566 of record SZWC01020874.1, read on the forward strand.
TGCCATTAAACGGTGATTGTCTCGGTCTCCCTCCTGTGTAGGGAGTTGAACTCCCGCAGCAGACGTCTGGTCTCAATGTCGCTGGACAGGCAATGAGGACAAGTGAGGACATGCCATGCGGCTGTAGGGTCTGGGGTGCCGCCAGTGGTAAAGTCACCGAGAAAGGGCTCTAGAGCCAGGCGGGAAGCCGGAGGAGCGACATCCTCCGTCTTCGTCCACTACTCTCAGGATGTCCTCTCCACCATGGCGGTCCAGGGCACCCTCATGCCCTAGGCATACGAGCTCTTCCTCAGGATTGAGGAAGCTCACCTGGAGTCCCATCTCCAGTGCACAGAGGCCCTCACCTCCATTGTCGTCACTTCCATGGCCGTCGCTTCCCCTGCAACAGCTACCTCCACCAGCTCCTCGGCGCCGAGGAAGAAGAAGCGCCGAGGCAAGAAGGATAAGGGTCAGTAGCAGTAGTCGACTTGGTCCAGCGGTGGTGGCTCGATCTGCCACAACTGTGGCCAGACAGGGCACGGGAGGTATACATGCCCGCTACCGACGGACGAGGCGCGTGTCATCGCCACCATGCCTTGCCAGCGCAAGCGTCATCTTGCCTCTGCCACCGTAGTTATTGCCGTCCCTGATGCCTCGACCCCGTCTAGCAGCTCCACTCCTACGACCACGACACCAGTCCCGGAGACGCCATCTCCACAGCTGTATCATTCGCAACCGTTTGCGCCTCCATTCCCTTCACCAGGGAAATCCTCCTTCTATCCGGGCTCAGGCGCCATCACTTTGTACTCAGTCTACACTCCCGGGCCATCCACGCGTGAGCATCACCTGGAGCAGTTCACTGCGCTTCAGCTCGGCCTGCCTCTCCCTCTACCCCAGGGTAGTGCGAGTTGCATCACCTCCTGCTTGACCCCATTGCCCTGCATGACTGAGCTTGAGCTACAGTCGTGTCCTGCTTCCTCCTCTGTCTTGCCATCTTCTGTGATCTCCTTTTCCCCCCTTTGTGACGATGTCGTGTGGCTTGACGACGTCGCGTGGGAGTCTTGGTTCACGCCTCCTTCCACCGTGTCCGCGTCTCTCGCTTGCTGACATGTGACTGTCAGTGATCTGGCGACACCGATCTATAACCCTGTCGAGACTTGGATCATTTACTCGAGAGCCATGCATCACATGATGGCCTCTTGTGAGGCCTTTAGTATACTTGGTCCCGTTGGCCATGTATCTGGTGTCCGGACAAGCTCCGAACAGGTATTACCTCTCCACGGTGTCGGCATTGTTCGTTTCCGTGGTCCTGCCAGTGATGTCTTCGTGATCGATGTCCTCTTTGTCCCAGGTCTTGAGCTCAGCCTTCTGTCCGTAACTGCCCTTGACGGCATGTGCATGGACGTTGTGCACTCGCGTGGTGTTGGCATTGTGTCGTTGCGTCCGTCTAGTCTTGTCGTTCTTCACGCTACCACCCGTGGCAACCTGTGGCATGTCCCTCGCCTGTCCACCTCTCCTTTCATCCCCTCCCCGTCTGCCGCCACAGGCAATGTGTTTGTCACCAGTATGCTCTCTCTGCAGCACACCCGCCTCTTGCTTCGCCGCCTTTACCACGTCCACTCTGCAACCACCGATAGCATGCTCCACACCCAGCCGGCCAAGGGCCTCGACCCAGACACTTTCCCTTGGCCGTGCCCCACAGAGTGCATAGATTGCGCTCGGGGCAAGATGCACCAGGGTACGTACCCTCAGTCTTCCTCCCGTGCATCCGCCACTCTAGACCTGGTCCATTCCAATGTCATGGGTCCCCTTCCTACCGAGTCCGTCGGCGAGCGTGGCCGATATTTCCTCACCCTCACCAACGACTACTCTCGCTACCACCGGGTCTTCTACCTTCGGCAGAAGAGCGATGTCGCCCATACCATTCAGGACTGGCTTGTCCTTGCGAGGCGTGAGTGTCGCTCGGTGGAGCCGACGCACGCTGAGACCCACTCACCCGTTGCTGGAGCCTCCTGCCTCTGGCAATGCACTCAGCTCCATCGGCAGGCCTCCTCGGTGGTCGGGCCACCGGCAGTCACTGGCACTGCGGATGCAGTCTGCATGCACCTAGCATTGTGTCTGGCTGTGGCATTACGTCTGCAGCATCATGCGATGCCTAGGGTCCATGTCTTCTATTGTATGGCCCTGTTTGGCGTCGTTGACTGTCATAGGCACTGCCTGGGCTTGTGCAGCCATAACTTCTTGTAGTTATTTTTATAGCTGATTCTGACCGCACGACTGCGTTCGCAGCGTCGGTATCATGGTATGGTCCAGTTTTCAGGCAAAACGGACGACGCCCGGGTCTTAGGCTGTCGGGCGTCTAGCAGGGCTCACCGAGAAAACCCTGCCTGCCAGAAAATGGGTATAGCACTATTTTCAGATTGGCTGGTTAGCTGAGTAACAACTTTTACACTAGTGGGGGGGGCCTAGAACTTGGAGGGGTTCCCCATTGTTGCTCATTTTCTTCATAGCTAATCAGTTACTTCCAGTTTTCAGCTGCTTTCTGGTGCTAACACTGGCGCGCGCACTTATGAGTAACAAACCCAGAGCTTCCAGACTTAGTCTCTAGAGCAGCACACTGGAGGGGTAGCAGACTTAAGCAACGAGCGTGGAAGCCCGCACGCTACATCAACAACGCATGCTGTCCCAACATGCTGCCTAGGTTTCTTGCTTGGTATCAGAGCCAGAGCGTAGCAGCAGCAGCAGAAGACTGGCGTACAGGTGCCACACAACGCCGGCGGACCCCCATACGCGCCAGTGCAGGGGAAATGCTGCCGGGTTCTTTCCGGCAACATTGACCCGCCTGGTGGTGGCGTCAGATTTTTTCCCACGGCCACTAGGCCAGGGGAAATGCTGCCGAGTTCTTTTCGGCAATACTGACCCCCACATGTGATGCGAGGAGGTGAGCGGCAGGCCGCGTCCAACACCTGTGGGCGACGACGCACGCGGCAACGTCACCCAGGTGGAGTTACTTGCACCAGCACACAGCAGCAGCAGCTTGCAGCAGCGGCAGTCGTAGGCAACGGCAGTGAGCAGTGGCAGCAGCAGCCAGCAGCAGCTGCGTGCAGCAGCAGCAGCAGGCAGAAGTAGTAGCTTGCAGCAACCTGTAGCAGCAGTAGCCCACAGCAACAGCTCACAGCAGCAGCATCTTGCAGCAACAGTTCGTAGTAGCAGCAGCCCGTAGCAGCAACAGCCCGTAGTAGCAACGAGCACCAGAAGCGGCAAGCAGCAGCTACAACAGCGTGCAGCAACAGCAGCCAGCCGCAGCAGCTGCTATAGCGAGCAGCTGCCAGCAGCGACTGCTGCTGCTCCTCGCTGCCCGCATTGAGCAAGCAGCGAGCAGCAGCCCACTGCTGCCAGCAAGCAGCAGCTCGCTACCCGCTGCCAGCAAGCAGCAGCTCGCTGCCCGCTGCCAGCGAGCAGCAACTCGCTGCCCGCTGCCAGCGAGCAGCAGCTCGCTGCCAGCGAGTAGCAGCTCGCTGCCAGCGAGTAGCAGCTCACTGCCAGCGAGCAACAGCCCGCTGCTCGCAGGTGATAGCGGGCAGCTGCCCGCTGTGACAGACGAGGAAGAAGAAAAAAAAAGGGAGCCAAAAAAATCCCCCATCCCACCTGCTTTGCCGTCGTTGCTACAGCAACTGCCTTTGTTGCTGCAGCAGCCCTAGCAGCCGCAGTAGCCTACAGCAGCAGCAACTGCTGTTGCAACTGCAACCAAAGCAGTAGCAGCAGCAGCAGCAGCAGCAACGGAAGCAACAACAACAATAGCAGCAGCAACAGCAGTAGCAGCATCAGTAGCAGCAGTAGCAGCAGCACCAACTGCAGCAACAGCCGCAACAGCAGCGACAAACTGCAGCAGCTGCAGCTGCAACAGCGGCTACAGCAGTGGCCCCAAAAGCTACCACTACTGACATTAGCATCCCACTGCTGACGTCACTACTGACGTCATCAACCTTTAAAAAAAAAAACCCAAAGAAAGGGGCAAGGGATGGGGGAAGCAATCCTGAGGGTGGGTAGAACGTCCACCGCCCTCAGCAAGGCGCTATTGCTGACGTCAGCAACCCCAAAGAGAAAAAAAAACAAACAAACAAAACAAAGGGCATCACACCATGGCTGGTAGCCCCACTGGGGAGTGGTCATCCTCTGTTGGAGGGGGGACCACCCTCCCTTTCTTGCACCGGCTGCAGCAGCAGCAGCAGCAACGGTAGCAGCAACAGCAACAGCAGCAGTAGCAGCAACAGCAAGAGCAGCAGCAGCAGCAGTAGTAGCAGCAGCAAGAGCAGCAGGAACAGCAGGAGAAGCAGGAGCAGCAGCAACACCAGTAGCAGCATGAGTAGCAGCAACAACGGAAGCAGCAGCAGAAGCAGCAGGAGGAGCAGCGACGCCAGCAGCCCTCTGACGTCGTTGGCGATAACCTTGACCCCCTCGCTGCTCTTCAGCAACAGCTCGCCGCCCTGATGTAGTAGCTTACGACACTGCAACCATTAGTTTCCCAGTCTGCCCCCAATGCGCCTCCTTCCTTTCCCCCTCCACGGCGTGCCAGCCCAGTTGTGTCTGTTGCCACGCAATACCTGGCGCAGCAGCAGACTCTGTGCCAGCAGCAGACAGTGACCTACGTCCTTGGCCCCACTCTGGGTGCCGGCAGCAAGCAAAAGGACTTTGAGACGTCACCGCCGCCGCTTCAGGCCAGCACGCAGTTCCGGAGCTGGGAGCTCAGCTTCCGCATCTGGGCACAGGGTGAGGGCTTGTGGGCATACTACACCCCACCGTATGACGCCACCCTGGCCGACCAGCTGTATGACGCTGGTCGTGCCGTCCGGGCTCTCGTTCTTGTCACCCCGCCGGCTTCCCGCCTCGCCCTCGAGCCCTTCTTAGACGACTTCACCGCTGGCGCCACCCTAGACCCTTCAGCCGCGTGGCACGTTCTCACTCGTCCCCATCGCCTGTCCAGCGAGGCCGAGACTAGCCGCTTGCTGCGGGAGTTCAATTCCCTACACATGGGGGAGACCGAGACGGTCACCTCCTACTGGCAGCGCGCGGAGGACATCCTTTTTCGCCCCGGGAAATCTGCCCCACCCCCTTTGGCCGCGCTCCTCACCATCAAGCACGGTGCAACTGAAGCGAACTCGGACGTCTTCGTCCACTACCCTCACGACATTCTATCCACCAGGTGGCCCAAGGCACCCTCCTGCCCTGGGCATACGAGCTCTTCCTCTGTATTGAGGAAGCTCGTCTGGAGTCCCGACTCCAGCGCACGGAGGCTGTCGCCTCCCCTTCCATTGCCTCCGTGGTCGTCACCTCCCCCGCCGTAGCTACCCCATCATTGTCGGGGAAGAAGAAGCGTCGGATCAATAGAGGCTAAGGTCACCAGTAGCATCAGCAACAGTCGTCGACCGGGTCGAGTGCTTGCAGCTCGGTCTGACACAACTGTGGCCAGCCCGGGCATGGGTGGTACACGTGCCCTCTACCGACAAATGAGGCACGCGTCATCGCCACCATGAGGCGAGCGCCGTCTTGCCTCTGCTTCCGTGACTGTCGCCGGCTCTAACACCTCCGCCTCATGCAGCAGCTCCACCACTCCAGTTGCTTCGCCGGTCGCACCGACACCACCGCTGCAGCCGTTGGCGCCGGCGCAGTCCTCATTCCACCCAGGCTCCGACACCATCACCCCGCAGTCCGTCTACACTCCCGGGTCATCCTCTCGCGAGCGCCAGCTGGAGCAGTTCATCGCGCTCCAGCTCGGCCTCCCTCGCCCTCCTCCCCACGGAATTGCGAGTTGCATCACTTCCTGCTCCCCTGTCCAGCCCTGCAGGATTGAGACTGAGCTACAGTCATTCCCTGTTTCTTCGTCTGTCTCGTCGTCTCTCATGGTCTTCGCTAACCCCTCCCAGGACGACGTTGCTTGGCTTGAAAAATGGTAGTCTCGATTCGCACCTCCTTCCACCGCGTCCGCGTCCCTTGCTTGCTGCCATATGACCGTTAGTGATCTTGCGACCCCGGTCCAGGACCCTATTGAGACCTGGATCATCGACTCCGGGGCCACGCATCACATGACGGCCTATGGTGAGGCCTTTAGTATGCTCGGTCCTGTAGGCGATGTTTCCGGTGTCCGGACAGGCTCTGGCCAGGTGTTGCCTGTCCGTGGTGTTGGCGTCGTTCGTTTCCGTGGTCCCTCTGGTGACATCTTTCTGACCGATGTCCTCTTCGTCCCTGGTCTTGAGCTCAGCCTCCTGTCCGTCACTGCCCTTGACCACATGAGCATGCATGTTGTGCACTCGCGTGGTGTTGGCACTGTGTCGTTGTGTCCGTCTGGTCTTGTCATACTGCACGCCACCGCTCGTGGCAACCTGTGGCATGTACCTCGTCAGTCTTCCTCTCCTTCCGTCTCCTCCCCGTCAGCCGCCACAGTCCATGTGTTTGTCACCAGCACGCTTTCTCCTCAGCACACTCGCCTCCTATACCTCCGCCTTTGCCACGTCCATTCTGCCGCCGTATACAGCATGCTTCACACCCAGCCGGCCAAGGGCCTTGACTCGGAGACTTTTCCCCTTCCGTGCCCAACTGAGTGCGTTGATTACGCTCAGGGGAAGATGCATTGTTCCACGTATCCATTGTCTTCCTCTCGTGCGTCTGCCTCCCTTGACCTTGTCCATTCGGACGTCATGGGTCCTCTCCCTACCGAGTCTGTCGGCGAGCATGGTCGTTACGTCCTCACCCTCACTAACGACTATTCTTGCTACCGCTGGGTCTTCTGCCTTCGGCAAAAGAGCGATGTTGCTCCCGCCATCCATGACTGGCTTGTCCTTGCGGATCGCGAGTGTGCCCGCTCTCTCCGCCGCTTTTGCTCTGATCGCAGCGGTGAGTACCTGGGTGAAGCCACGACCTTTCTCGCCTCCCACGGAATTCGCCATGAAACGTCCGCACCTTACACACCAGCCCAGAACGGTGTCTCCGAACGGTGGAACCGCACTATGGCCGACGCTTTCCGCACCATGCGGGTTGAGCCTGGTCTCCCCGATGGCTTCTATTTTGAAGCCATGGCCTACATGACCTGGGTTTGGAACCGGATTCCCCACGGTCGCCTTCCCCGCCAGTCCACACCGTACCAGCAGTGGTGCGGTCAGCGAGCTGACCTTCGCCCGGCTCGCATCTGGGGCTACGTGGCCATTGTGTGGTTGTCCGTCCCGAAGCAGGGCGGCAAGCTTGCCCCTCGCGGACGCCCCTGCACCTCCCTCGATGTCTCTCGTCAGTCTAAGGCCTGGCGCTTCTGGGATCCCTCCCGGCACTGCATCGTTGAGTCCCGGGACGTCCTTTTCTTCAAGGACCTGTTTCCTCGCGACCTCATTCGCTCCGGCTCATCCGTGTCTATCCCGTCGCGTGGGGGAGTGGTGAGTCTGTCCTCCGTCCTTCCGCTTCCGGATGACACGTCCCTCAGTCCCTCTGAGCCAGCAGCCCCAGTCGCGTCCGCTGGTGCCTCCGGGCAGGCACCTCCAGTCACGTCCGCTGGTCCCTTCGGGCCGGCACCCCCAGTCGCGTCCGCTAGTCCCTCCGAGCCGACACCTCCAGTTGCGTCCGCTGGTCCCTCCGGCCTCAGTCTCGCCCGCGGGTCCCTCCGGGCCGGCAACCTGAGTCGCATCCGCTGGTCCCTCTGGGCCAGAAGACCCAATCGCATCCGCTGGTCCCTCCGGGCCAGCAACCCCGTTTGCCTCCATCAGCCCGACGGACTTAGCGCCGTCACCTGCCCTGCCACGCTACACGCGGGGCCCAGGCGGCAGCCTCCGACCCAGACTAGCGGTGAGCGCGTAGACCATCGCTCCGCGCTCCGTGGCGCCTCGACCCCCTGTGGCTCCACGTGTCTCCTCCGCTCCCACGGTCATGAGTGGGGACCCTGGCACCAAGGCCCTCGGCCTGAATACCTCGGCCATCATTGCAGACCTCCACCCGGGCTCCACACTGGGCTACGCCATGCTCCATAATGAGCATCAGTGCACTGTCGTGGCTGCACTCGCGCGCATCCCACCTGGGGTACCAGGTGCNNNCTCCGACCCAGACTAGCGGTGAGCGCGTAGACCATCGCTCCGCGCTCCGTGGCGCCTCGACCCCCTGTGGCTCCACGTGTCTCCTCCGCTCCCACGGTCATGAGTGGGGACCCTGGCACCAAGGCCCTCGGCCTGAATACCTCGGCCATCATTGCAGACCTCCACCCGGGCTCCACACTGGGCTACGCCATGCTCCATAATGAGCATCAGTGCACTGTCGTGGCTGCACTCGCGCGCATCCCACCTGGGGTACCAGGTGCATACGCTCTCTCAGTCCGCTCCACAGCACGCCCGGAGGACCCAGACACCCTACGCGAGGCACGAGCCTCTCCTGAGGCTGCACACTGGGACGCTGCCTGTGCCGATGAGCTTGCAACTATCCGAAAGCACCACGTGTATGACCTCGTTGACCTTCCCCCAGGACGGAAGGCCATCGGCACCAAGTGGGTCTTTCAGTGCAAGTGGAAGCCCGACGGGTCCTTGGACAAGTACAAGGCCCGCCTTACAGCCAAGGGGTTTGCCCAGATTCCTGGGGTCGATTACGACCAGATCTTTGCCCCAGTTGGCAGGTTCTCCACTAGCCGGGCACTCTTCAGTCTGGTCACCCAGCAAGGGTGGGAGCTGCACCAGATGGATGTGAGCAACGCTTTTCTCCATGGTTCACTGGAGGGTGATGAGCTCTACATGGTGTAGCCCCCAGGCTTCGACAATGGCACTGGGAGAGTCTGGCGATTGCGCAAGGCCCTGTATGGCCTGAAGCAGTCGCCTTGGTGCTGGAACCAAGAGATCAGCAGCACGCTCCTTCATGGCGGGCTCCAGCGCAGCACCGCTGACCCCGCACTGTTTGTCAGTCTGCGAGGCCAGAATTCCGCCCCTGTTCTCGTGTACATCGACGATTTTCTCATTGCGTTGCCGGACACGGCTGCCATCCAGCGTGTCAAGGATGTGCTGCACGCCGCCTACCAGATGAAGGACCTTGGGTCTGCCAGGGTCTTCCTAGGCATGGAACTCGAGCATGATCACTGCCAGGGCGTCCTGCACATCCACCACACCGCCTATGTGTAGACGCTGTCCACCCGCTTTGCGGAGGACCTGCCACTTGTGCCAAGCGCATCCTTACCCATGTCACCCAATAGCCAGGCAAAGCTGAAGAGTCCTGACCCAGCTGTTGTGGGGGAGCCAGTTGACGTGACCACATACCTGCGAGTCATCGGGTCACTGATGTTCCTGGCGACGACGACGCGCCCAGACATCGCGTTCGCCGTCAACCTCCTGGCCCAGTTCTCTCGGGAGCCGCGTCACCTCCACTACGAGGCCGCGATCCGAGTACTGCGCTATGTTGTCTCGACTCCTCGGCGAGGTCTCATGTTCCGCCGTCAGCCATCTATTGTCGCGGTGGGCTAAACCGATAGTGACTGGGCCGGCAATCCGGACGACAAGAGTCACACAGCCTGGATCTTTCTGATTGGCGGCACTGCTGTGTCCTGGCGCAGTGGCAAGCAGGGATGCATTGCACGCAGCACTACTGAGGCTGAGTACGTTGCTCTTGGCTCAGGCGGGTGTGAGAGTGTGTGGTTGCGTCGTCTATTGTCCAAGCTGCGCCTATCCGTCGCATCCATCACATTGCACTGTGACAATGAGAGTGCCATGGCCATCGCCGACAATGACGGTGTGCATCACACACGCACAAAGCACATCAAAATTGAGTATCACTATGTGCGTTCGTTGTTGCATGACAGCAGCATCAGCATCGTGTGGGTTGAGACAGCAGGGCAGTTGGCTGACTTCTTGAGCAAGGCACTGAAGCGCGACTCGTTCAAGAAGGCTGTGAATTCAGTCGGCATGCGTCCGTGAGTGACTCTCTCTATCCTTGCTTGCGTCTCTGCTTGGCCTGGGGGAGTCTGGTCGTTGCCTGTGTCTCTGCCCGCACATGTGCACTACGCCTGTGAGTCATGGGGGAGTGTTGGTTTTCGTGCATCTCTCATTGTACTCTGTTGTGTCCTCCCGGCTTGTGTACATCGGCAGGCAGATGACTGACGGTGATACTTGACGCCGCTGGAGTGTCGCTCGGTGGAGCCGACGCACGGTGAGACCCACTCACCCGTCGCTGGAGCCTCCTCTCTCTGGGGATGCGCTCAGCTCCATCGGCAAGCCTCCTCGGTGGTCGGGCCGCCGGCAGTCACTGCCACTGCGGATGCATTCTGCATGCAACTAGCGCTGTTTCTGGCTGTGGCATTGCGTCTGCAGCATCATGGGATGCCTAGGGTCCATGTCTTCTGTTGTATGGCCGTGTTTGGCGTCGTTGACTGTCATAGGCACTGCCTGAATTTGTGCAGCCATAACTTCTTGTAGCTATTTTTCTAGCTGATTCTGACTGCACGACTGCATTTGCAACGTCCGTATTATGGTATGGTCCAGTTTTCAGGCAAAACGGACGACGCCCAAGTCTTGGGCTGTCGGGCGTCTGGCAGGGCTCACCAAGAAAACCCTGCCTGCCAGAAAATGGGTCCAGCACTATTTTCTGATTGGTTGGTTAGCTGAGTAACAACTTTTACACTAGTGGGGGGGGCCTAGAACTTGGAGGGGTTCCCCATTGTTGCTCATTTTCTTCATTGCTAATCAGTTACTTCCAGTTTTCAGCTGCTTTCTGGTGCTAACACTGGCGCGCGCACTTATGAGTAACAAACCCAGAGCTTCCAGACTTAGTCTCTAGAGCAGCAGACTGAGGGGGCTGTTGTGCTTTGTGCCATTCCTGTACAGTTTACTGTGACCACTCGGTCGTGTCCATACTCGTGCAGATCCCTGAGGCAGGCGGCCCTGGTGACACCGGCGCGACGACAGGCGGCGGACTACCCGTCCGGAGCTGACCGACCACTGTTCCAGAACCCCAGATGTCACCGGGACTCCTTGCTGTGACTTCTACGTCTTGCAGGCGCCTTTCGGCGGACTGGGCATGAGGCCCATTTGCATGTTTTTGCATTATATACTCGCTGTCTGTCGATGGATGCATGCATGTGACCAGTCGTTGCGTGCGTCTTTTGGTTCTGCACGTCTAGGTTCAGACGGCGTAGGATTCTGACATGTGTGCGCAGAGTTACGGCCAAAACAGTGGTTTTGGGCCGGTTTTAGGACAGCTCTTGGACTGCCGCGTGCGACACCCGCCGTGCGCCGCGGCAGGTATTTATGCCCTGGACCTGTCAGTTGTCATCTCTCTCTGCATTTACTAAGCTATTGAAGCTTATGAGACTTTGCGCGTCTCCCTAGCCTGATCCTTGCTCTTTCTTGCACCTGCCTGCTTGCTAATGCGTCAGCTGACTGGACAGTGTCGCCACGTCAGCAGCAGCAAGGCTAGGAAGCTTCCTATCAGTTTCTCATGGTATCAGAGCGGTGAGACAGATCTCACCGAGCTGCACAGCAGAGACGCAGCAGAGCAGCAGCAGTGAGAGTCACCGCTGCAGCAGATCTTCTGGGACCCGTTGGAGACGGTCGACCGCCGTCAACGTGAGATCGCAGCTGCAGAGACAGCAGCAGCGACGCGTACCACCACGCAGAGGGGCGTGGCGGCGGCGGTGCCAGCAGCCCTTCTCCCACCGCCGCCGCAGCTGAGTAGCAGCAGCAGCGCAGCAGCCACAGCCGCAGCAGCAGCGCAGCTGCAGCGGGGGCAGCAGCAGCGCAGCAGCCGCAGCGGCGGCGGCGGCAACAGCAGCCGCAGCGGCGGCAGCAGCATCAGCGGCCGCAGCGCAGCTGCAGCAGCAGAAGCAGCAGCAGCAGCGGCGGCAGCAGCGGCAGCAGCAGCAGCGTAGCAGCGCAGCAGCGCAGCAGCAGCGGCAGCGTGGCAGCGCAGCAGCGCAGCAGCAGCAGCGGGCGGCGGCGGCGGCGAGTTGCTGCTGCAGCGCGCAACAGCAGCAGCGGCAGCGTGCAGCTGCTGCTGCCACCGCCGCGCACGCAGCCACGCAGCTG
>SZWC01020876.1:5184-47985 GCA_023375785.1 Penium margaritaceum
TTAGTTGTAGCTCAATGGGACAAGAGTTGTGGCATGGGCATGTTTAAGTAGACCTAAAGGACAATGATCATTGCTCTCCTCCAATCCTAAGCCATCTCATAAGAACAATTGTAGAACAACTCCATGGATTTAATCACTCATTATCTCACAAAGAGGGTACATTCTTATCCGCTCCTACAGTGCATGGACCACGTGAACACGATGTTGTACTTCTTTGTAATACGTCTCAAGCTAAGCGTAAAGGGGATGACTTAGTTATTTCTAGATCCAATGATGTGCATTCAAGTTGTGTTTAGTTGTACGCAATTGTGATGCATGTTTCATAAGGAGCAACATGAAATAACTATGGTATTGCTAAAGAAGTGTAGTGAAGTAGTTGACTTTCTTTTTTCCCCAAACTAACAAACGGATTCATCAAAGAAACCAAACACTAGAGAAACTTCTCTATACATTGGGTGATCTACATCACTTTACTATGGACAAATAACTACCATATTTTGATCACTGATTCAACTCCACCATGCCCGCCTCTAGTTGAAAGGAAGCATTAAAGATGGTGAAAAAGAGACCCCGTAACAAAATGCTAGCATTACATGTCAAAGCAACCTTTGTGAACTCTATTCTTCCCCACGTCAAACTACAAGGAAAATGGGTATTGACACAGAGGACATTGGTGATGGCGTAAAAATAAGAAAACCAACGAGTACATCACCATCATTTTAATGCAACTCTTATGGTTGATAATCCTTCCGTATCCATTGTGCACATGTACATCTTAGTGAAATCAAATTAGATGAGCTTGAAACCTTGGCTTTGTTGGTTTCCATCGTTGTACATGCAGATTCTTCGCTTGGCACCATTCCAATTTTCATGTTTTGAGCAAGTTTATAAAATGTTCCATACGTCAAATCCTAAGCTAAAAACATTTCATGCCGAGCAATTTTCCATAGTTCCAAGCCTCTTCTGCAAGTTCTAATCAAAGGCAAGCAAGAATTTTGGGTGGAGGGCATCCTTGAGCACCGTAGTTGTGGCTCATAATGGAAATACCTAGTGAAATAATATTGTTATTATTAGATCCCACAACTCATTAGAGCCTCTCTTTTGCATCAAAATATGTGGCTACATGTCATCCTCCATGGTTAGGAAGAGAAAACTTGAATGGGTTGCTCTTAAGTACGGTATTAAAGTAGATACCTTTAACACTGGTAACAACTGTAGGATTTCTTTAATGTGCACTTAAATGATGGGTCTAAAACCCACAAGACAATAAGTACAAGATCATTTCAATAACAAGATAAATCCATTTAGTATTCAGGATGTTATCCTCGACCAATGGTACAACCCGTTTAGAGAAAACAAATGATGAGAATCATTTTAAGGGACCCTTAAAAGTCCGAATGAGGTCCAAGTGTACCAAAGGGCATAATTTTTCAATGAATACAGAATCGTTGTGGGCCTAGGCAGCCTTCATCCTTTGTTGTGGTGTTGTGAACAGTAGAGTTATATGATTCTTAGAAACGGTTGTATGTAAATCGTTCATCCATAAGTGATTTGAAACTTTGTGCATTCGCAATATGGAAAACTGAGCTATATGATCCTAAGGCAACGAAGATCATCCTTGGCTCTTATGCAGTTACACAAGGCTTGGCAACCTTGCATTGCCTAAGATGTATCATCATGTACATGTAGTCTTGTATATTAACACATGAAGATCGAGTTCACTTTGCTCTAACTTTGCCACACATGTTCCCTTACTCTCATAAGGGGATCCTATGTTGTTGCGTATAATGTTCGATGTCCATAAGCCTGCTTTTGCTTCTAATTGCGCATGGTAGAATGTTTTAGCATCTTTTGGGTTACCTTACAACACCTTGTTTCTTGGAAGATTGGCATCAACAAGAAGAGTATACGTGACAATAAGAAGAAAACAATTATAGGTTAAATGAAAAACCAATATTTCTAGTCCTAAAAACGTATTGTAACCAAGTTTGTGCCATTCCGAATTTCTCCTTAAAAAACATCAACGAGAAATAACATAATCAACATCATGGCAAGAGAAGCCTTATTGGACAAGTAGTTCAAGTCAAACCATTTTCACCTGTTTATAAAGCATTCAAAGACATGAAATAAATTTCACTATAGTAAACCATCCTAAGGATCCTATGGTACACATGATGGGCTTAATGTCAATGATTCGCATGTCACCTCCATTTTCACTTGACGCTTTGTGTAAGGAACCCTCAATTTGAATTCCTTGTGTTTGGACATATTGGTGGCTACTGTAAAAAAAGCCTCCATAACTTCTCTCAACATAAAGCGTAACTCTACATGCCAAATTTGTGGCAAGGACGTTTGGCTCGGAACCGAATTTTGAATTTGATTGATGTTCACATCATTTTGCATGATGTAGGCATGGTAGAACATGCTCTTAACTCCTAAACCACTAGTTTATGAGTAAAGGACATCCACACAATGAATGCCTCAAACATCCTTAAGCAGTTTGGATCATGAGGTTTTATACGTCTATTGGTCTAAAAATTCAAAGGATTTGACATTTGATGGTGGTGATATTGTGGCATGACTATTATAAACAAACTATTGGATGATTGGAAGGATTTGATCCTCACCTTCCATGAATATGCAGCCCTTTTCATTTCTCTATATAAGATTAAACCCTTCTTTATGGTCAAAGCACACCACGTGGGTAGCCACATGGTGTTCAAGGCAAACCACACGTTTGTTGTTATGGCTGCAAGGATGTGGGGATTTTGATTTTTGAGGATACTTCTATCCTCAAGGCAGATCATATTATGTCATCACGTGCACAATGACTCCGAAAATGTTTCCCATGAAATACATTTTTTGTAAAATTCCATAAAGAGTCTACTATGAACACCACATGTTTTTAAATTTTACGAGAGTAGCACGTTGCTTTTGTTTGTACTCAATCATTTGCAAAACTTTGAAACAACTTGAGGGTGGTTTTCAAGGGTCTTCGTACCATACAGACACAAACTAGGGTTTGTGCACATGCCTTTCATCCTGGATGTATGACATTCTCATGCATGTGCATCTATTTAGGGATGGCTCCGCACCAATTCTCCATAGATGCACACATGGTGCCCCCCCCTATTTGCACTTTGATAGCTCAGTCATGGCATCATGAGCCCCCTTGAGAACAAGATTAAAGAGGATTATGGATGGGGAGACAAGGTCACATGGACAGGTCATGCCACAAAAATTAAAAAGACTTAACCAAATTATGAGGAAAGTGTCTTCTTTCATGTTACATTGAACAACATCAGTTGTGAGGAGTTGATGAAGTCGGCTTGGGCTAATGCCAACTTCCCTTGTGTTCTATCTCCTTCATTTCAATGTGAAATTTCACCCCTTCTTGGGAAGCTTCCTTTCCATAGCAAAAAACTAGAGGAAGAAGGTGAGATTGCCTGAGATTGTCCTCAAATAGATAATTTTTTCTTATTTTGTAAGAACTTCTATATTTCTACTTGTTTTACAAAATGTTTGTCTAATGCCTTGTAAAATGAAGGTTGTAAGGCACAAGCATTTCATTTCTTGTGAGTTTTTAAATTCTTCATTTTATTCATTCCCTATGGTGTTGCTCCTTGGTTTGATGACGAGTATGAATTGTGTGAATACTTGTTTTCCCCAATGGACACATGGTTACTAAGATCCGAAGATTCCTTACCACAAGAAAAATGTTTTACGTTGTGGATGAGAAATTTTCTTTTGATATATTCTTTCATATTAACTAAGCTAAAAAAATTGTATTATGAAATAAAATATGAGTAAGGTGCCTTAGATTACCTAGGGCGTGGGACATTTGAGGTTGGAGCCTCAACATGTCAACCTTTGAACTCTGAAGTTCCCTCATAAGCACAGGGGTCAAAACTAAGAGCCAAATAATTGTTTGGGTGGAGCTTCGTTGTACCAATTTTGACTTGCTTGGGACATTTTGGGATGTTATTTTCCATAATTGAGAACTTTACAGTTGTGTATTTCCTTCATGTGACAGTACGGTACGTTTCAAGGCATACTGGTGCTAACGCATAATGGGAGCTGCTATTCTTCTTGTTGTAGAACGAGAAGATGTGGAAAGTTTTAAGGAACAAGGTTGTGTTTGTCTTTGACGGAAGAAACAGCGTTTCTATCGCAGGCACGCAGGTGCAACGGCAGTGGTGGATGGCGTCGGCAGCCGACGCTGCAACCAATACGCGATCCATGTCACAAACACCGCGTCGCCAATGCTACCCAGCGTTGCATGGACTGGGAGGTCGCATCTGGACGGGCAAGAACGACGCCCTAAAACAGTGTTGAACTCTGTTTTCTCGAGTCTCCTTTTTTTAAACTCCTGGTCGTCACCGACTGAGCCGGGGGGGCTACCTCAGCACCAAATAGCCCGGGAGTTGAACCCGGCCCCCCAGGACAGAATCAAGGTGGAGGGTAAAGGTTGGGATGTTTCCACCAGAGCGTGAAGCGCGAGCTAAGGGAAATTATTCATTCCTTCTTAATTATTTAATAGTGAGAGATGAGGGCCGAGGCGAAGTCATCTTTGATAGTTTTGAGCTTTACTCATGAACGTTTTGAGTTCTTTCAAGAGAGCAAGGTACAAACGAGCCATATGTGTTTTAGGAAGGCCATTGGCTTCCTCAAGTCTGACCGAGACTGTAAAACATCCCTAATTAGTCCTTTATTCAGGCTTATCAAGACCAAACCACTTCCATTTCTATAACAATTTGAACTCAACCCCCTTTGCTTACGTTAGCATCTCCTCCACCCCTATTGTTCTGAGCGAACTTGAATCTTCCCCAATGTCATCAATTCCTGAGAATTATGTATGCTTTATGAAACACAAAAGAATACACCCTAGTTTATAGCCCTCCAAAAATGACGCGTTTATGGTTTACATCAATACATGTCTCGTCCCATTTTCACGCCAAGCGGAACATTCATGGGTTCAGAATAATGATTTTTTAACTTAAGATGCTTCGAAGAATTGGTCCGATTTGATCATTTGTCATGAACAATGTGTACTATGATGAGAAGTGTGAGAGTCTTCAAGGAGATATCTACAAAATCAGGAAAATGGAAAAGGCATGCTTGTCGCCGTGGATGATCTAGTCTACTGATGCACGCCACATTGCGTAATGAGATGCCATTTTGAGAAGGGCGTAATTACACCGGTGCCCGTGATTTCGGTCAATAGATCTGCGGTGTCCAAAGTGAAAAACAAAGTGACGGCAGTGTCCATAGTCGAAGACGATGTGTGAGCGGTGTCCATAGTTGAAAAAATCATGACAGCGGTGCATAGGTTCTCTAGGTCGCAAGCGAAAAAATGAATAACATGACAATTGTATCTATTATTTGCTCCAAGTATTCATTCTTGATGCACTTGCATGTCCTAAACGAACCTCGCATGTTGACAAACAGTCTTGACAGCTTATGGTCAGTTTTGTTACCGTTCTGCAGCGTGGAGTTCGTTAAAGGTACAGCCATGCATGTATACCGATTTCGTCGCACAAGACCCGACGTTTGCACATCACATGGAAGAGGACAGTGCTATTGCCAATGAATGCTCGCTCAATGGATGCGACTAGCGGCACCGGACAATGGACAGTGCTATTGCCCACGATGGAATTTGCCAACACCGTGGGCACAATCAGTAGATGCATGTGACATATGCCGACGTCCACTCAGGGTCAAGCGAACAGGTTTAATTAATAAATCGTTGTTTTGTACCGGTTTGCACTATGAACACGCACTAACGTGTGGATTTAAGGTGCTTCCTCGTCAGTACATTTCGATAAGTTTTGCACATACACTCAAACTTTGACTAACAAGTTGGATCAACATGGACAACGACGTCCGTCCAAATGGACCGGAACATCATGGATGGGGTAGCGGACCCTGTGGCGGGTCGTCGGGCATGGTTCACAATGAAGGAGCAGTGGGACCGGTATGTAGCATGCAAACGAGAGTTGGGATATGTAGAACCATCATGGGCCCTACCTCTTGTGACTCCGGAACAAATGGCTTGGAACTTGGGAGTGCCCAAGCCGAGTAGTAGGCCGCCCATCGGTCTCGAGCCATGGGAGCCGTGGACATGGACCGTGCCACCGAGTCGGTAGTGGGCATCGAGTATTATTTGAGAAATAAGTATGTTGCTTCTTGTCTCACGTCTCTCACGTGTACTTTGTTCTGTTCTCTCGGCTTGTGTACATAGGCGTGCAAATGAGTGACGGCGTGACGCGATGCTGATGGAGTGTTGTCCGGTGGAGCCGACGCATGTTGAGGCCTACACGCACTTTGTTTTAGCCTCCTCCCTCCAACGTGCTCAGCTCCATCGGCAGACCTCCTCGGCGGTCATGCCACGAGCAAGCACTGTCGCTGCATATTCTGTCTGCGCATCTCCAACACCGTGTTTGACTTCACTGTTGCGTTCGTAGTGCTATATCATGCCTAAGGTCCAAGTTTCATAATTCACTGGCACTGTTGGTACCGAGGTTCAGCGTAGACGCTGCCTCGGTTTAGGTTGCCATAACTCCTCACTGTTGTTTTTCTAGCCAATTCTGACCGTACGATTGCGTTCGTTGCATGCGTATTATGGTTTTGTCTAGTTTTCAGGCAAAACGGACAACGCCCGGGTTTGGGCTATCCGCTACGTAATAGGGCTCGCCGAGAAAACCCTGCCTGCCACCAAATAGGTCTATTTTCCCATTGGCTTAGAAGGTGAGTAACAAGCTCTACAGAGTTGGAGGGGAGTTAGAATTTGGAGAGGTCCCCCATTGTTGCTCATTGGTGTTCCTTAACCAGTCACTTCCAGTTCTCAACTGCTTTCTGGCGCTAACACCGGCGCGCGCATCTCTCAGTAACAAACCCAGAGTACTCAGACTTAGACTCTACAGCGGCAGACTGAGGGGGCAATAGACTATACAACGAGCGTAGAAGCCCGCATGCTGCATCAACAACGCAACTGCCTCAACCTATGCTTTAGACCAGCTTTTCGCTTTGTACCAGAAACCGAGCACAGCAGTAGTAGGAGACAACTGGAGTACATGTTCCTGACTACGCCGGCGGATCCCCATACGCACTAGTGCAGGGGAAATGGTACCGGAATTTTCCCGGCAGCATTGACCCGCCTGGTGACGGCATCAGATTTTTTCCCACGGCCACTGGGCCAGGGGTAATGTTGTTGGATTTTTTTCGGCAGCACTGACCCCCACATTTGACGCAAGGAGGTGAGCGGCAGGCCGCGTCAGGCATCTGCTGGCAACGACACACATGGCGACGTCAACGAGGTATAGTGACTGGCAGCAGCTGCAAGCAGCAACAACAGCCTGTAGCAGAAGCAACAGCTTGAAGCAACAGTGAGCAGTGGCAGCAACATCTAGCAGCAGCTATGCGCAACAGGAGTAGCCGGCAGCAGTAGCAGTTTGCAATAGCTCGTAGTAGCAGGAACCCGCAGCAGCAAGCAGCAGCACCAGCCAACATTAGCAGCGTGCAGTAGCAGTAGTGCCCAGCAACAATGAACACAAGTTGCAGCAGCAGCAGAATCGAGCAGCAGCCAGCAGTAGCTAGGAGTAGCAGTTGTAGCAGCGGCCAGCAGCAGTAACAGTTGCAGGTGCTCGTAGCCTGGTGCTTGTAACGAGGAGTGAGATACGAGCAGCGAGCTCGCTACTCGTAGCTTGCAATGAGCAACGAGCAAAGAGCTTGCTGCTAGCAGCTCGTGGCTTGTAGCAAGTAGCGAGCTCGTTGTGACAAACGAAGAAGGAAGAAAAAAAGTGAGAGAAAAGGGGGGACGCGGGAAACACACAAAAAACGATGCACCCCGCAGGTGGCCCTGAAGCGATAGCAGCCACCACCATAGCCGTTGTAGGAGCCATAGCAGCCGTAGTAGCACGCAACAACTTAACGACAGCAGCAGCACCACCAGTAGCAGCTGTTGTTGCAACTGCAGCCGCAGCAACAACAATAGTAGTAACGGCAGTAGTAGCAGCAGTAGTTGTTGCGACAAGATTAGTACCAGTAATGGCTACTACAGTAGCATACCACTAGCAGCAGTGGCAACAACACTAGCTGCAACAAGAGCAGCTACCGTGCAGCTTATACAACAGCGGCTCCAACAACAGTTGCTGCTGACGTCTGCCACCCCCAGCTGATCACTACTGACGTCAGCAACAAAAAAAATCTATAGAAGCAACCTTGGAGATAATGTAGCAACAATTGCAGGCGTCAGCCATCCGAGGCTGACGTCAATACTGATGTCACTGCTGACATCAACAGCACACACTAAAAAATGGAACAAGGAGGGGAAACAAAGGACACCATAGCAGAGAACAAAGAGGGGTCCTCCTCTGTTGGAGGACTTCCCTTCGTGAAACAACTATAGTAGTTGTAGCATCAACAACAATAGCTCTTATCACTGCTACAATAGCAATGGGAGTGGCAGCAGCAACAGTAACAACAACAGTAGCAATCGTGAAAGTAATAACAACAGTAGCAATATCATTAGCCATAGCAGTAGTAACAGCAATAGTAGAAACAAAACAATAGCAACATCAGCAACAGCAGCCACAACAGTAGCAGAAGCAATAGCAGCAGTAAAAATAGCCATACCAGCAGCAGCAGCAGCACAAATAGCACCAACACCCTGCAGGCTCTGTCATAGATCATGCTGGTACGACAGAACTGTTCACTGCCTCGGAGATGCCGAGCCATCCCCTCTCTCCGCACACCTCACCATCAAGCGCGGCGCCACCGACTCCTTCTCTAACGTCTTTGTCCACTACCCCAAGGACGTCTTCACCGCAATGGTTGTCCAGGATGCCCATGATGTGGGCATATAAGCTCTTCCATTGCATCAAAGAGGCTCGTCAGGAGTCACACATCCATCGCACAGAGTCCCTTGCCTCTCGTGCTGTCGCCTCCGTGGCAGTTGCCGCCTCAGCAGTAGCAGCGTCTTCCGGCGCCACCTCCTCTGGAAAGAAGAAGCGCAGGGACAAGAAGGACAAGGGCCTTTTGCAAAAGTCTAGTGGATCCGACCTTGTTTGCCACAACTGTGGCCTGTCAAGACACGGGTGACTCGTGTCATCGTCACCATGCGTCGCCAGTGCGAGCGTCGCCTTGCCACCACTGTCGTGACCGTCGTTGCTGCTATCGCACCTCTGCTGCTCGCAACAGCTCCATCACAGTATCTTCCGTAGCTGTCCTCGCTTGCTCCTCCGTCACCTGTGCCTTTCTCCTCCTTCTTAGACGCTAGCGTTATTACACCGTAGTCGGTCTGCTCCGTCGGAACCTCCATCCACGAGCGTCAGGTGGAGCAATTCATCGCACTTCAGCTTGGCCTTCCTCGCCCTCCTCACTAGGAAAGTGCAAGTTGCATAGTCGATAGTTCCTCCCTACCCTGCATGGCAGAGTCTCTACTGTCATTGTGTCCTGTATCTTCATCCACACCATCCTCTGCCGTGCCTTTCCCACCCGCTCCTCTTTGTGATTATGTCGCCTGGATGGATGGCTAGCAGTCCCGGTTCGCACCTCCGTCCACCACGTTAGCGTCGCTCGCCCATTACCATGTGACTGTCAGTGATCTGGCCACACCGGTTCTGGATCCGTCAGAGACCTGGATCATCGACTCCAGGGCCACGCATCACATAGCGGCCTTGCGTGAGGCCTTTGGTGTCATTGGTCCAGTCACCGGGGTTCGGACGTGTTTAGGTCAGGCGTTACCTGTTCGTGGTTTCGGCATCGTTCGTTTTTGTGGCCCTGCTGGTGATGTCTTCGTGATTGATGTCCTCTTTGTCCCTGGCCTTGAGCTCAGCCTCCGGTCTATCACCGCCCTCTATCGCATGAGCATGGGAGTTCTGCACTCACGCGGTGTGGGCACTGTGTCGTTGCGTCTATCAGGTCGTATCGTTCTGTATGCCACCGCCCGTGGCAACTTGTGGCACGTATCGCGCCTATCCGCTTCTAGCTCTGTGCCCTCCTCATTGGCCAACACTTGCCACGTGTTTGATACAAGCATGCTTTCTCCCCAGCACACGCGTTTCCTGCATTGCCGCCTCTGTCACGTCCACTGTGCCACTGTTGACATGCTTCACACGCAGCCAGCCACGGGCCTTGACCCAGTCTCCTTTCCTCTACAGTTTCCAACAGAGTACATTGATTGCGCTCAGGGGAAGATGCATCGTTCCACCTATCCCCTCTCTACCTCTCAAGTGACCGTCCCGCTTGACTTTATTCACTATGATGTCATGGGTTCCCTCTCGGCAGAGTGAGTCGGCAAGCACGATCGTTATATCCTAACCCTCACGGACGACTACTCTCACTATCGCTGGGTCTTCTACCTTTGGCAGAAGAGCGACGTTGCTCCCACCATTCGGAGCTAGCTTTTTCATACTAAACGCGAGTGTGGCTGCCCCTTCAGAGGCTTCCATTCTGATCATGACGGTGAGTTTTTGGGGGAGACCACACTCTTCCTCGCCACCCGTGGTGTCCATCATGAGACGTTGGCCCAGAGAGGTGTTTTTTGAGCGATGGAACAGCACCATGACCGACACCGTCCACACCATGCGAGTCAAATCCGGCACCTTTGATGGCTTTTACTTCAAGGCCATAACCTTCATGACGTGGCTCTGGAACTGGATTCCCCATGGACCCATTCCCCAACAGTCCACACCATGCTAGCTGGTGTGGAGAGCGAGCCAACCTACGTCCAGTCCGCGTCTGGGGCTACGTAGCTATCGTGTGGTTGCATGCCCCACAAGAGTGTGGAAAACTCAAGCCTCGAGACTGTCCCTGCACCTTCCTTGGCGTCTCGCGTCAGTCGAAGGCATGGCATTTCTAGGATCGCACTCGGCACTGCATCGTGAAGTCCCGGGACGCTCTCTTCTTTGAGGACCTGTTTCCCCGCAACCTCGTTCCCTGCGGCACGTTGATGTTTCACCCGTTGCATGAGAAAGTGGTGGGTCTATCCTCCGTCCAGACGTGTCCGAGCATTCCATCATCTACCCCCATGGGTCCGTCTGCGCCCGCGGGTCCGTCTGCGCGCGTGGGTCAGTCTGTGCCCGCGGGTCGGTCTGCGCCGGCTGCCCCATCCGTGTCCGCCAGCCCCCAGGGTCGGCTGCCCCATCTATGTCTGACAACCGGCTGCCTCGTCCGTGCGCGCCAGCCCCTCAGAGTCATCTATCCTGTCCGTGTCTGTTAGCCCCTCAGGGTCGGCTGCCTCATTTGTATCTGACAGTCCCTCAGAGACGGCTGCTTTGTCCGTATCCGCCAGCCCCTCAAGGCCGGTTGCCCCGTCCGTGTCCGCTAGCCCCTCAGGGCCGGTTGCCCCATTTGTGTCTGACAGCCCCTCAGAGTCGACTACCTCGTCCGTGCCCACCAGCCCCTCAAGGTCGGCTGCCTCGTTTGTGTCCGCCAACCTCTCACGTCCAGCTATCCAATCCATGTCCGACAACCCCTTAGAGACGACTGTTCCTTCCATGTCTGCCAGCCCCTCACGTTCGGCCGCCCCTAAGGGCCGGCTGTCCCTTCATGTCTTCCAGCCCCTGAAGGCCAGCTGCCCCGTCTATGTCCACCGGCCCCTCTGTGCCGGCTTCCCCGTCCGTGTCCACTAGCCCCTTAGGCCCGGCTGCCCCGTCCGTGACCGCTAGCCCCTCAGGGCCGGCTGCCCCGTCCATATCGGCGCACTACACACGTGGTTGAGGCGGGAGCCTTAGACCCTGGCCGACAGGGAGTACTCAGGCTGCCTCCTCTTGCCCTCTCGCGCCACGACCCCTTGTCATCCCAAGAGGCTCCTTACCTCATGTTAGACCCACTTCCACAGTCGTGAGTGGGGACCCTGGCACCAAGGCACTTAGCTTGGCCACACTGTCAGTCATCACTGACCTACATCCAGGGTGAGCTTTAGGCTATGCTTTTCTCCATCAGGAGCACTTGTATGCGGTTGCAACCACGCTCACACGGATTCCACGAGGGGCGCGCGACGTGCATACCCTCACTGTCCGCTCCACGGAGTGACCAGAGGATCAAGCCACCATACGTAAGGCTCGAGCATCTCTAGAGGCCACTCATTGGGAGGCTGCATGCGCCGACGAGCTTGCTGCCATTTGGCACCATCACGTCTATGAGCTCGTTGACGTCCCCCCAGGACGTAAGGCCATCAGTACCAAGTGAGTTCTCGGGAGAAAGTGGAAGCCTGACGGGTCCGTGGGCAGGTACAAGGTCGTCTCATATCCAAGGGGTTTGCTCAGGTCCCTGGGATCGACTATGACCAGATATTCGCCCCGACCGGTCGGTTCTCCATCAGCCGGGCGTTGTTCAGCCTGGTTGTCGAGCACGAGTGGGAACTGCATCAGATGGATGTGAGCAACGCCTTTCTCCATGGCTCATTGGAGGTCGAGGAGCTCTACATGGTGTAGCCTCCAGGCTTTGACGATGGCTCTGACAAGGTCTGGAAGCTGCGGAAGGACCTCTATGGCTTAAAGCAGTCACCACGCTGCTGGAACCAGGAGATCAGTCGTACGCTTCTCAGCGATGGCCTCCTTCGCAACTCTGCCGACCCCGCGCTCTTTATCTGTCCACGAGGTCAGACCCTCGTCACTGTCATGGTCTACGTCGACGACTTGCTCATTGCATCGCCGGATGTAGCTGCCATCCAGCGGGTCAAGGACCTGCTACATGCTACCTACCAGATGAAGGACCGTGAGCTTGAGCATGATCGCTTTGTGGGCATCCTGCATGTCCATCACGCGGCCTACGTTCACACCTTATCGAGGCGCTTCGCTGCCCCTCGTGGCGAGAGCATCCTCACCCATGTCGCGCGTTGGTCAGACGATGCTGAAGAGCTCTAATCCAGTCGTGGTGGGGGAGCCGGTAGACATGACCACATATTCACACGTCATTGGGTCACTAGTGTTCCAGGTGTCGACGATGCGTCTAGACGTTGCGTTCACCGTCAACCTCATTACACAGTTCTCTCTGGAGACGTGTCACCTCCACTTTGAGGCCATGATCCAAGTACTGCGCTATGTTGTCTCTACCCCTTGGTGAGGCCTCACGTTCCGTTGATAGCCGTCCGTTGTGGCGACAGGATAGAGGGACAGTGACAAGGCTGGAAGTCCGGACGGTAAGAGTCGTATTGGCTAGATCTTCCTTGTTGGCGGAATGGCTATATCCTAGCGTAGCGGCAAGCGAGGCTGCATTGGGCACAACACTGTTGAGGTAGAGTATGTGGCCCTTGGTTTTGGCGCTTGTGAGGGCGTGTGGTTACGGGTATCTTCTGAGTTGCGTTAGTCAGTCCCACCCATCACGTTGCACTGTGACGATGAAAGTGCCATGGCCATTGATGACAATGACGGCGTGCATCACACTCGCGCAAAGCACATCAATGTCGAGTATCACTATGTGTGTTCGTTGTTCCATGACGACAGCATCGGCATTGTGTGGGTTGAGACAGCACGGCAATTGGCTGACTTTTTGACCAAGGCACTGAAACGTGACTTATTCAAGAAGGTTGTGAGTGAAGTCGGTGTTTGTCTATGAGGTTCTCTCTTTACCTGTTTGCTTGGTCTCTATGGTGTATGCCCACCCATGTGCACTGTTCCTGTGAGTCATGGGGGAGTGCTAGTTTTTCTCTCACATGTCTCACTTGTACTCTGGTGAGTCCTCCCGAATTGTGTGCATCAGCGTGCCGATGACTGATGGTGAGATGTGACGCTGATAAAGTGTCGTCCGGTTGATCCGACGCACGCTGAGGCCTACATGCAGTTTGCTTGAGCTTCCTCCCTCCAACGTGCTCAGGTCCATCAGCAGACCTCCTCGGTGATCGTGTCGCCAGCACGCACTGTCGTTGCATATTCTGTATACACACGTCCAGCGCCGTGTTTGACTGCACTGTTGCGTTCGCAGCGATATGTTATGCCTAGGATCCAAGTTTCACGATATTCTGGCACTATTGGTATCGGGGTTTAGCGTAGACGCTTCCCGGGTTTAAGCAGCCATAACTCCTCACTGTTATTTTCTAGGTGGTTCTCACCACGGAGGGTGCGTTTGTAGCGTGCGTATTATGGTATGGTCCAGTCTTCAGGCAAAACGGATGACACCCGGGGTTGGGTTGTCGGCCGTCTGGCAGAGCTCACCGAGAAAACCCTGCCTGCCAGAAAATAGGTCTATTTTCTTATTGGCATAACAAGTTCTACAGAGCTCGGGGGGGGGGGGGGGGCTAGAATTTGGATGGGTCTCCCATTGTTGCTCGTTGTTGTTTCTTAATCAGTCACTTCCAGTTTTCAGCTGCTTTCTGGCGCTAACATTGGCGCGCGCATCTCTGAGTAACAGACCCAGAGCACTCAGACTTAGACTTTAGAGCGGCATACTGAGGGGGCAGCAGACTAAGCAATGAGTGTGGAAGCCCGCATGCTGCATCAACAATGCAAAGGCCTAAACTTGCACTTTAGGACAAGTTCCAGCTAAGTATGGGCATTCGAGTATTGTTTTGTTGACAATTTTGGGCATTCGATTATTGTTTTAATGACAAGTATGGGTATTTGAGTATTCTTGTAGTGACAAGTAAGGGCATTCGAGTATTAAACCATTGACAATCATGAGTATTCGCGCATTATTTCAGTAACGAGTATGGGCATTCGAGTTTTATTTCAGTGATTTGTATGGGTATTCGTGTATGACTTGAGTGACAAGTATGGGCATTGAAGAGTTAATGATGTGACAAGTATGGGCATTCTAATATGATTTAAGTGACAAGTATGGGCATCTGAGTATAATTCTAAGGACAAATATGGGCATGCGAGTAATAATTTGATGACAAGTAGGGGCATTTGTGTATGAATTCAAGGCCAGCTAAACACTCTTTCAATGTGTAAATGTACGCGGTTTCTGTTTCTCTCAATAAAGAACCATAAGAGTAAGTTGGAATTGTTGTATTCACAAAGCCTCCATCTTCATGGGTACATGTGGTATATGTTGTGTGTGTACAGGAAGTCATTAAATCAATGGACATTATTGTAATGATAACAGTACATGTACTACATGTCTTCAGACAAACAGGAAGAAGAATTACTCTACTGATTCTTGATTGGGCGGAAATACTCCGGAGCCCATGGTCTCGGTCGATAGATCCGCGGTGTCCAAAGTCGAAAGCGAGCCGAATGCGGTGCCCAAAGTCAAAACCGACACGCATGCGGTGTCCATAGTCGGAATCGAAATGACTACGGTACCCATGGTTTGCAGTTTCCGACACGAAATTGAAATTTCCGTCTACGGTACCCACTATTCGCACGAAGTATTCAGTCTTCATGGACTTGCATGTTGTAAAGAAACCTTGCATGATGCCAGCCTGGGCAGGTAGCCTCTGCTACGTTTTTTCGTTTACCGTCGACGGCGGGAAGTTCGCACAACCAGGAGCCATGCATGTGGACCGTTATCGTCGCGTTATAGCAGACGTCAGCGCGTCGCTTGGAATAGTACATTTTAATCCCCAATGAATGCTTGCCGAATGGACGTGGCCACCGGCAATGAGATAGTGTCCACGGTGGAGTTTGCCGACGCCGTGCGCACCTTCACCCGATGTCGGTGACATGTGCCGACGTCCACTCAGGGTCACGCAAACAGGTTCTTGTAGTGACCGGCTTTTTGTACCGGTTCGCACGATGAGCCGGTACTATACTGTGTATTGAAGGTGCGTCCTTGATAGTACACTGCGCTAACTCTACTCCAACTGTCAAACATTGACTCACACGTTCGCTGGATATGGACAACGATGTCCGTCTGAATGGCCCGGCACATCAGGGATGGGGTACTTCCGTAGCGGACCCTGTGGCGGCACATCGGGCATGGGTCGCATTGAAGGAGCGGTGGGACCGGAATGTAGCACGCCACCGAGAGTTAGGATATGAAGAACCACCATGGGCCCGACCTCCTGTGACTCCGGAGCACATGGCTTGGAACTTGGGAGTGCCCATGCCCAGTAGCAGGCCGCCCAATTGTCCCGAGCCATGGGAGCCGTGGACATGGACCGAGCCACTGAGTCCGTAGCGGGCATTGGTTGATGAAAGTACGGGCATCTGAGTTTTATTGCAATGACAATACTGGGTATGCGAGCATTTTTTCACTGACAACTATGGGCATCTAAGGATTATTTGTCAGACATTTCTAGATATGCGAGTATTGTCTCAGTGAGAACAATGGGCATACGAGGTTCATTGCGTTTACATTTGAGGGTATGCGAGTATTATGTCAGTGACAAGTATGGGCGTCACAGATTTTTTCCATTGACAAATATGGGTTTGTGAGTATTATCTCAGTGACATACATGGGCTGCCGTGGTTCATTGCATTGTCGTTTCAGGGTATGCGAGTATTTTTTCAGTGACATGTATAGGCAACCGGGATTTATTTATTGCAAGATTCTGGGTATGCTGGAATTATTTCTCTGCCAAATATGGACATGTTGTGTTTATGTGAGTCACATTACCCGGCACAAAATTAATATGACATTGACATCTATGGGCACTGCAGTATCATTTCTTGGATCACTGTGGGCACCACAGTCTTATTCAAGTGCATAGTCTGGGCATGGTAGCAATGTTCATGGCCCAGTTATGGGCGTTGTTGAACGCTTTCACTGACAATTTTGGGCATGCAAGTAACAATGCAAGAAGTACTACCCAGTCCACTCTGGATCTAACCACTTTGGATCAAGTACACTGCACAGCCATAGGGTTTGGCACAAGTTGCATCCACATCGCTCACGTCCTTGACATCCCAGTGCAACATAGAATATGTCCTCATCGTCATCAACAGAGTCGATGTTGTCGTCTCCTCCCTCGTACAAGACTTCTTCCCCATGACTCTCCTCTGCCTCTGCTACAGTAGTGTAGGCATCCACTTGACATGCGTCGTTGTGTGTAGCTGTACACTGGCACATTCCTACGTATCTTGTTCTTGTTGGTGGCCACAAGTAGGAGAACAGTTTCTGACACACCAATGTTGCACCAACTCCCATGAGGAAGATGATAGTCAAGTTGTCTTGGTCACAAGAACTCATGTTTCTGAATCCTCCAAACTATTCGTGCAAAGAGAATGAAATGAAGGTGTGAAGAGTCCATAAGTACACTTGGTTTCTCAGTGGTGCATCCAGTTAAAAACAATTTCATCACAGCAGTGTTTATTACAATTTCAACAGAACTGCAATTGTGGATTAAAACAGATGCATACCTGGACAACGCAAAAATCATGTTTGTGATTAGTGGTTGTGAGTTATCCCAACTGAGGAGTGTGTATGGGCTCAATTCAACATGGGGAGGGAGGAGTACATGACCGCAGGCATTTGTCATTAAAATGCTTTCTCAAATGGACTTGATCAAAACTACTATTCAACGTACACCACAACTGAAACCTACTCTAGCAAAGGAGTGCAATCACGGGCCACATGTAATCTGGCATGCACCTCCTCTTCTACAACTGGACGTTGTTGATGTGTGCAAAGGACACATAAGGAATGAACACAGAGTTAAGTTTCCTGAATGATGTGCAAGTAAGTGTTGAAATGAAGTAATGGCAGAAAGAACAAGCTCACCCACACTCACCAAAGGCCAAAGNTCCTCCTCCTCTGACTCTACCTCCTCTTCGGCACGGGGTGCATCTTCAGCTTCATACCCTCAGTATCCCATGGCGTCAACGTTGCTCCTGCAGGAGGCCCGCATGCGTCTCTCAGCTTCTAGCTCGGAGACGCGTGCTGCCGCCATCGCCTCGGAGCTTGGGGCCGCCATGTTCGGGCATGTCCGCCGGACATGACCCTGCTTCCCACAACGTGCACAGATGCACCGTTTCTTGATCTTGGTGTATCTGTCCAGGCGCACGGTGGCTGGCCGCCCGCGTCCGCGACTTGGGCCAGGTTGCGTCCACTTGGGCTCTGCAGGCTTGACCTGGCACACTCTTGGCAGTGGGAAGGGGGCGTTGTAGGTCCGCTTGTAGCTCAGGTTCAAGTAGCCGAGGTCGACGTACGTGACCGGGTTCAGATCGTTCTCCAGTAGTAGGCTGCACGCGTGCGGGCACGACATCCCATACTCCCGCCATCGCCCACACGAACAATCCATCGTCGTCAGATTCATGTCTCGTGGAGTGCCGTTGAGCCGCGTGGTTGTGCCCGTGTGCCATGGTCCCGCCTCGTCGCCATCCAGGTCCAGTGAGTACTCCCTGCTGCGGTCGTAGTTTTTCTTGAGCTTCAGGTAGAGCACTGGCGCGACGTTGCCCTCGGCGTCGTGTACAAACCTGTGGCGAATGTGCCACAATCGCTGCACGAACACGTGCAGGTTCACAAAACAGAAGAAAGGATACATCTTCCGCAGCTCCACCAGCTTACCATTCAGAGACTCCATGGCGTTGCTAGTGGTATGCCCACCGTGGGAAACCGGGCAGAAGAGCCTCCTCCAGCGCTCCTTCAGGATACCGGGCTCGCCATTGCCGCCCAGAAGGTAATCTACTGCTCTCGACACTTGGCGCCGCATCTCTGCCAGACATGCGTCCCAGTCCGCCTGCGTCGTCGCGTGTGCCAGGTTCCAGAAAAGTGCGCCAGACCTGCCCTGGCACTTGGACTGCACGTTGCGCATTAGATGCCACGTGCAGTACGTGTGAGTCGCCCCGGGCAGCTTGGCCTCGACAGCGTTGGCCAGTCCCTTCTCCTGGTCAGAAATGACCATTTTTCCATGTTGTGTAGCCGTCGGGTACGCTACTGCAAGCGCCCGTCACACGGTCTTTCTCGGCTTTGGCGATAGCTTGCGGGTCAACCCTCAGCATCTGCAAAATAAACCATGTTAGGCCTGTTCAGTCATTGAACTATCACATAGCCGCATTGTTAAACAATCGGGAACACACAACAAAACCGGGCTAACTTACCTCCTCCACGAAACTTGGGAACATGCTCCACGACTCCAAATTTTTCCCGTACATCTTCTCCAAAAAAATCTTCTTCGCACGGTAGAGTGTGGTGTGTGGGACCTTCGTGTTGGCCACTTCTGTCACGACCACTTGTAGCGCCTTTGGCTTCACCGACGGGTCCCTGGCGATGGTGCTCTTAATCTGCCGTGCCACCCACCTCATGGAATACACGGGGTTACCCCGGCCGAGGCCGGGGTCACAAAGATGGCCATCCACAAACAAGGTGATGTTGACGGCTCCGGACTTCTTGATGTACCCGGCACGAACAATCCACGGGCAGTTTTTTGTCGCAAACTGCTTGCACCGCGCCACAAACCGAGTGGGGTCACTTTTCAACCACCTCAGTGCCATGCGATTGTGTACCGCATACTCTACCACTGCGGCTTTGCATGCGGCCATGTTCTCGAGTGTTGAGCCACCTGGGAAGTCCACCGCAACCTTTCGCTTCTTTGGGGTAGCACGTGGGGTGGTGTCAGAGATGCGGGCGGCGGCAGCCTTTGCCTTGGCGTCGGCTGCCTTTGCCTCATCATCAGAACCGACGGGCCTGCCCTTGGTAGAGTGCACACGCCCGCCTACACGGGACATCCTGAGGGGACCCTCTGCTTCAGGGCGTGGGGCCCCGTTGACTGCAGCTGCCGGTGCATCGTTGTTCTTGGCACTTGGTGTCTGCTGCATCAAGCAGGCATCATCTGAGGCGTCGTCGTCGCTGTCGACCGGCGGGTACCAGGATGATGTGACAGCCCCGCCACCTCTCTGGTGCGTGGTCCCTGCCATCGGGAGACTCCATGGGCATCTTGTTAATTAAACTGAGCTCTAAATAGCTTGGATACCTGCAGTCGTCTCGCATGCGCCGTCTACAAGGCTGCCGTGGGCACGACCAACATCATCGACGCTTCGATGTACCACAATGCAATGCACGGCCAGAACCCCCCCTCCCCGACCCGTAACTGTTGACGTGGACTGAAAAAATTTTTCCCAAATTAGGTACGACAGGCACTGTGGGAGGCACATGGTAACCGTGCATGATGGGAGATACTTTGCGACTCGGGAAACCGGCAGTGTGAATCCTGACAGGCTGTCAAAATGAGATGCGAATGCGCTGGAACACACGGACATGTTTCATACATATGAATGTAGAAATTGTCAAACTTTGTGGATCCTTCAAAAAAAGGACAGACATGACGCAATCGGCTTGATGGTGCGTAGCGCCTTTCTACGAGCCGAAGCATTGCATTATCATATGTACGACCCCCATCAAGAAGACGTCGGAGCCCTAACGAACCACGCGATATTCGTTCCATATTTTGCGTAGGACCGCCGACGACATCCGGTTTTTTATGGTTGTTAAAATCTATGTCAAAAACGTTAAAACCATGAAACATATATCAAGCGTGCCCATAACTGACACTAACCGGGGGCACAGATGTCATGTCCGTTTCAACTATGGGCGCCGTTGTCATTTTGATTCCGACTATGGACACTACATGCGTGTCGGTTTCGACTTTGGGCACCGCATACGGTTCGCTTTCGACTATGGGCACCACGGAATCTATCGACCGTAACGATGGGCATATAACAACTCCGTCCTTCTTGATTTTGATGTTAATGTTTTGGGGTGTCGCCGGTTGTAGTCAATTTTTTTATCGAATTCATAGGATACACAAAGTAATTTGAAAATGAATTCGTCGATTTCAAGAGTCTATGCAGGACTTTTGCAAATATGGGTGTGTGGCACTGTCCTGTTCTGTTTGGGCTTACTTTTGTGTTCACTGACGTTGTACTTGGAAGAAAATCCATTCGACGACACTTCACGTTCGTGAAACACAGTGATGTGGTTACCGAACACTCATTGCTCGCTTTGTTGCTAGTGACACGTGTGCAGTCCATTTTCGTTTACGGAGAATATTTCAAACACTCGAACATGGAAAGACAGCTTTTGAATCTGAACTTCGAACATGGTAAAGAAATCATACATATCACACGACCCCATCCTCCTCCTCCATGGGCTCATCGTGAAACAGAAGCTGACCCGCATATGGAACGGCCTCGCTCTAGAAAGTTGGATCAAAGACACGGGTAAAGTTCGCGCGAGCCCATGCGTTTTTCACCATGGGCTCCTCATCACAAATACACTGCCATGCATCGTAGAACCATGCACATGCCAGATCCTTGATTTCCTTCATGCCGATGTTCATTCTGGCACCCTCATGGTTGCGCTCGGCACCCCACACCGAGAACATTTCTTCCATCTTGTTTTTTAGCAGGCGGATGATGCCGACATCCGCAGGTTGCGCCTTGCCCGTGTAACCTGCAGGGATGTACACGGTATGCATGTACCAGAAGTTGTCCTGCAGCCAGAGCTGGAAGGACTGCTGCTGCTGCTGCTGCTGTGCGGACGCCAGGTGTCAAGGACGAGGAGGAGGGACTCTTCGCCCTCGCGGACACCAAGTGCGGCGCAAGTCCGTTTGTAGTACGGAACAACAATAGACCGCACCCACTCTTTTTTCATCGCAAATTTTGCCCAATGGGATGGCGTGCACGTCAGGTTCCATCCAGCCTCGGTCACCTTTAAAGCGTGCTCGCCACGTGGGATTGACCGCACTGTTTTTCCGCCGAAGATCAGCTGCATGGGGAGCAGGTCTCCGGTCATCACGGAGGCCACGAGGTCGGTTATCGCCCTCTTGTCCTCGAGTGCCACGATGGAAATCTCGTTGCTGCCTTGGGGTGTGTACGTGTGGTTGGCAGTCGGCAGCAGTTGAATGGACGTGTGGTCACCATTGATGACGAGGAAGGGTTTGATGCGATAAAGTGTCGCCATACAAGCTGCATGACGGTGGAAAGTCAAAATCTTCTCTTCAAAGTCTTCCGGCATTTTCTGGGCAGCAGTTGTTTCGCTCCTCCACGACCAGCCCAGCACTGTGCGGACAAATTTCTGCACCCAAGAACGGGCAAACGAGCTTTTGCCGAGAATTTCCAGCTGATCTGGAGTGTGCCTTGCCATCACCCCACGGATCTCACAGCGTATGACCTCCGAGTTCAAAGTGTGCCCGGCCTTCCGCGCCTCCTCGAGCGTCGATCGGATTGCATCAATGATCGCTGGGTGCTTGGCAAGCCAAGCACGCTTCTCTCGGCAGCCATGCTGCCGCTTCTTCTCGCTGATTGGTGCGGAGGGCGCAGATGCAATTGCAGCCAGAACAGCCCCCTCGTACTCCCTCTTCAAAACTTTGGTCCCATCCACAAACCATCCAGAAACTGAACTTGGAGCAAGTCTATCAAACACACAAAATCCATCTGGTTTCCTGAACGTACGTCTGAGATGCATGACCGTTGGCATATGCCGACGGCTGAGATTTGTATACACGAAAAATGGTCTGAAAGTGACCGCTACCAAACCAGTCACAATGTTTGCCCCTTTTCTTCGAATTGACGGAACTTCCACTCAACGCAGCGGATGTCGTCATCGTGGCCTCCGAAGTGTAGAGGGTGTTGCATTCGGTGTCGGTTCTTTTATAGCTCGACTGCTCCTCCGATGACGATGACGAGTAACCGGTGTCCACGTCAGAGGATTCAGGTGTCGTCGTGCGGCCGGCAGTCGGGGATGTCGTTGTCATCGGCTGACTGTGACATACAGCAGTACGCTCGGACTGACGGAGGGAAGATGGCAGGTCCGGAGTAGGCACGGAGCGATAACCGGGTTCACCAGGGAAAGGCGCCTTCCCCTTCTCCTTGCTCAAAATACGGCGACTAGGGCTGGCCTCATAAGCCAGTGGTGGAGTTGCATGCATGGGCTTCGAGGGAAGGGCGGCGGAGGAGGAGGAAGCACCAGGAGCGTAGTTCTTGAAGACGTGTGGAGGAGCATCGCGCACGGAAGTGGTCGGCGTTGGAGGCGTCAGGGTGCGTTGCGTAAGGTTTGCCATGCACGCTACGAGAGGGACACGTGAGGGAAACGTCAACGGGCTGTCCATATGCGGGTGCCTTTTCCTTGTCGTCCACGTAGGTGCCGACGTAGGCAGATGAAGCGGGGGCGTCGATGGAGTCATCGACGGTGATCGCTAGAAGTTTGCGCGAATGACCAACAGGTCGCTTGGGTGGAGGTGGACGAGGCGGAGGGCCCTGACTTGCTGCATGGTGTAGACAGCGAGTGCCTCCGGTGAAACCACCTTCAAGAAACAGTCCATGGCTGAAAGTAGGAGGACGTCAGTATGGTGTTGGTGATGTTGGTGTTGGTAATGAATCCCACACCTACCTGGGCCCCTCATTTAATGTCAAGCACTCTCGTGTCGACAACGTACTGAAGCGCCGTTGCACTTCAGTGCGCCGTCGATAGGGGAGCATCGACAACAGCAGCAAATTTGCTGACCGTTGTAGGCGCCAACATCAAAGGACACAGACCGTTAGTACCGGAAATTTGTTTGTGCGCGCGCAACAAGCTACCGTTGCCGCTAGGACAATCGCCGAAATCATGGATCACGGAATTATCAAACCTGGCCCCTCGCCGGACTTAAGGGACCATGGACTTTTCTTGGACGATTATAAAGAGACCAATAACTAATTTCAACCCGATTATTTTTAATCCAAATTAAGGATCACTAAATTCATGTTAAGTAAAAAATCAAAATTAAAAGTCACTACGGTACTACCCAAACCACTCTGGATACAACCATTTCGGATCCAGGAAACTGCACAACCAGAGCCACTGACACACCTAAAAGGCACATCCCTGCCATCCCTGGCAAAATATTGCATCAAAGGAAATGTCCTCATCGGCATCATGCGATTCAGTTTCTTTGTCATCTTCCTCTACTTCTTCATAGAAAACGTCTTCCCCGTGCCTGTCCTCTAATTCTGCTTCACTTGTATAGGCATCCATTTGAGATCCATCATTGTATGTCACTGTAAAGTGGCACATGCCTACATATCTCATCATTGTTGGCTCCCACAAGTAGGAATACAATGTCTCACACACCAATGTTGCACCAACTCTTGAGAGGAACCCCACAGTCCAGTCAAGTGGATGACGTGAATTCATGTTTCAAGGTCCTTGTCTAAGTGTTTAGACAGAAGAGACATTTGATTGAAAGGGAATGAAATGACCGTGTCAGAAGTCTATATGCACACATTTTTAGGTTTTGCTTCTGATTGGTTTTTACAGAAAAGGAAGTTGGACATCATTCATTCACAAGTATGGAGAAGTACACAAGCTGAGAGGCATTGAGTAGAAGACCATCTTCCAGAAGCTGGGCTAATAAAAACTACCAACCCAACGACTCCCCAAGTGAAAACAAGTCTACTGCACGAGTGCATTCCGGGGCCACTTGTGATCTGGCCTGCACCTCCTCCTTAGTTACTGATCTTCTATAAGCAATGCAAAGCACACACATGGAAACAAGTTAAGTGGGAGAACTGTGACTTAGGACCATGTTTTAAAATCCTTAATTAACATCAAGGCACACTTGCTCGATTGCAATGGAAGACACTTAAGGATTGTTAGCTGAAACAAACTCACCACATGCCAAAAGAACGATTGATGCTGTCCACCTCGGCATGGAAAGCCATCAACACCTCCTCACAATCCTCTACATCATCGTGAGCGACTCCTTCATCTCCATTGGAGACTGGGACGGGTTCAACTATCTTCTGCCCCCCCCTCTCCCCTTCCTCGTCCTCCTCCGTCCCCTCCTACCCCCCCTCATCCCCCTTCTCGTCCTTCTCCTCCTCCCCCTCCTACCCCTCCTCCTCCCCCTCCTCCTCCTCATCCTCCTCCTCCGCCTCCTTGTCCGACTTTGCCTCTTGAGTAGGGAGGGCATCCTCTCCCTCATCCTCGTAGTACCCCATGGCGTCCACGTTTGACCTGCATGATGCCCTCATGGGACGCTTTGCCTCTAGACCTCTGACGTGTGCGGCAGCCATCTGCTCTAGGATTTGGGACTCCATGTTAGGACATGACCGACACACATGACCTTGCTTCCCACAGCGGGCACATATGCGCTGCTTTTACACCTTGGCATACATGTCCAATCTCACTGTGGCCGGATGCCCGCGCCCGCGACGTGGGCCAGGCTGCTTCCACGTCGGGCTATCCGGCTTCACAAGCCTCACCTTGGGCAAAGGGAAAAGAGTGTTGTACGTCCGTTTGTAGCTGAGGTTGAGGTAGCCAAAGGATTGAGGGCATTCTCCAACAGGATACTGCAAGCATGTGGTCAGGGCACCCCATACTCACGCCAGCGGCTGTACGAGCACTTTTTGGTCTTGATGTTGACGACGCGTGGAGTGCCATTTGGGTGCACTGCTAAGCCGCTTCTCCACGGTCCAGCCTCATCCCCATCTAGGTCCAAACTGTACTCCCGGCTGTGGTCACAATTATTTTTCACCTTTAGGTACAACGCCAACGCGACGCTGCTGTCCGCGTCATGTGCCATCTTGCAGTGAATGTGCCAGAGCCTCTGCAGAAACACCTGAAGGTTGACAAAACAGAAGTATGGATAAATTTAACGGAGCTCCACGAGCTTGCCATTGAGGGACTCCATGGCGTTGCTGGTGGTGTGTCCTCCAGTACAGGGCAGTAAAGCCTGCTCCATTTTTCCTTGGGAATGCCGGGCTCCCTAGTACCACCCAGCAGGTAGTCCACAGCCCTTGGAACTGTCCGTCGCATCTCGACCAGGCAGGCATCCCAATCCGCCTGCGTTGTCAAGTGGGCGAGGTTCGAGAAAAGAGATCCTGACCTGCCTTGGCACCAGGACTGCAAGTTCTGCATGAGGTGCCACCTGTAGTAGGTGTGCGTTGTATCCGGTAGTTTGGCCTGTACGGCGTTCGCCAAGCCTTCCTCACGGTCTAAAATGACCATGGTTCCAACTTGTTCGGCGGTCGGGTAGGCTGCTGCCACAAACTTGCAGAACCACATTCACTTGCACTCGTTTTCTCCAAACACCAAAGCGTACGCCGTGGGCATGGGGTTGTCGTTCTTGTCAAAAAATTGAATGATCAATAATATGTGCTTGTGCCCATTCTTTAGGTGGGTACCATCCATGACAAGCACTCATCCAGTGTACTCAAAACCTCTACAGCAGGCTTCGGGTGCGACAAACACCTGGTCGAACTCGTCAGTTTCCCGATCCTTCTCAACCTTTGCGATGGCCAGCGGGTCCACCTTCAAGAGCTGCATAAAACAGTAAGTTAAACACAATCAGCATGAAACAAAGAATAGAACTGAAACGTTAGAAAAGCACCACAAAAGGATAAAGGAAAGTCAAACATACCTCATCCACGTATCCAGGGAACATGCTCCACGAATCTGATTTCTTGTCGTATATCTTCTCTTGGCAGGCCTCCTTGGCGCGGTATAGGGTGGTGTAGAGTACCTTGGTGTTGCCGACTTTCGTTACGACTGCGTGCAGCATCTTTGGTATTGCCGAAGGGTCCTTCGCGAGGGTGCTTTCGATGTACCGTGCCATCCACCGCGTGGAGCGCAGTGGGTTACTCCGGCTATCTCCGGGGTTACGAAGGTGGCCATCAGTGAAGGACGTGATATTGAACGCTCCGGACCTCTTGCTATACACCGCGCGTACAATCCACGAGCACTTCTTGGTGACGTACTGCTTGCACCGCACCACAGAACGTGTGCAGTCGCTCTTCAGCCACCTCAACGACATGGGGTTGTGAACCACATACTCTTCCACGGCAGTTTTGTAGGCAGCCATGGTTTCAAACGATGAGCTGTCAAGAAATTCTATCTCAGACCTCCCCTTCTTCGAAGTTGCAGGCTGTGGGGTCGGCTTGGCGATGTTTGGAGAGGCATCCTTCGCCATGCCGTCGGCTGCCCTTGCCTCATCATCGAACTCGACGAACAGGCCCTTGGTCGAGTGCACATGACCACCTTCACAGGACATCCTCAGGGGACCCTCAGTTTCACGGCGTGGGGGCACCGTCCACTGGAGTGCATCGTCGACGCTGTCGCCAGGTGGGAACCACAAAGACATGACGGCTCCATTATCTCTCTGGTGCATGCCTTGCCATCGGGAGACAAAATGGGCACCTTGTGCAGAAAACATGGCTCTACAAAACTTAGATGACCCCATTCGTCTCCCATGTGCGTTCCATGAGGCCTTTGTGAGGGCGTGCAACATCATCAACAATAAGCTGCACCACAATGGCCAGCAAGGTGAGAAACCCTCACGAAGCGCAACCGTCCATGCGGAAAAGATATCTTCAGCCTTAGGTTTGACAACAGCCGAGGGAAGCACATGGTAGCCCTCCATGATGGGAGGTACTTTGTGACTAGGGAAACCGGCAAAATGTGCAACGAGACAGGCTCTCAAAATCGGATAGGAAACCGTGCAAAGACAGGACCGCGTTCCAAGAGAACCTATTTGCGATCCAGTAAAATTCGAGGATCCGTCAATCAACGCAATCAGATGACGGAATCAGCCATGTAGTGTGCAGCGCGTACCTAGGAGCAAAATCCTTGCAATATCACATGTAATACCACCCTGAACAAGGCGTCGAAGTCCTAGCGAACCACGTCAATTGCATTCCACATTACGCTCACGTCGGCCGACGATGCAGTAGGAATTCGTGGCATCATCGATGTTTAAATCCATCTTGAATATGTTAAATCCATGAAATATATGTCAAGCGTGCCCATGACGGACACTAACCAGGGGCACAACTGTCATGTCGGTTTTTACTATGGGCACAATTGTCTTTTTTTCCGACCATGGAGACCGCTGACATATCGGTTTCGACATTGGAAACCGCCGTCGATTCGTTTTCAGCTATGGACACCGCTGTTCTTTCGGCCAAAATGATGGGTACATTACTACTCCGTCCCTTTGAGAAATTTTGCTGAGAACTTGTGGGATTTGAATAACATCGAGCGTAGTTCTATAAAAATCCTGAGCCATCGAGATATCTACTAGACATGATTGAAACATAAGTACAGGGTGTCATGGTGCTTTCAACCTTTTCAGAAATTGGTCGAAGTTGTTAGAACCTTCTGGAAAGGAACATCGGAAGTTGGGGCAAGTGGCCAAAATGCCATCACCTGGTCGACTCAAGATCATGCGGTTGACGTGCGATGGGCCGTGGATAAAATGATGAAAACATTCACGCACATAGTTAAGGGACTGGAATACATCAACGATGAAGCACTTCCTTCCCCCTTAGTGGCGATGTCTCAGCGTGTTGTTAGGCATCTTAGATGTTGCATAAAACAACCGCCAACCTCATGAGCTAAGTCTCGTAGGTTATCATAGGGCTTCAAGCTATTTTGTAAAGCGTTGTAGCCCATCGACTTGACCAGATACTTGATGACTTCTCCAAGGCGCCGGTGTCCCAAAGATTTTTTTATGGTGTACTTTATGCCACTGTCTATTTTGATAGGAGCTTGTGGAGACACGTCTCTTCCAGGGAATCACTCGCTAAGGTCCTAGTAGATTTTCATTATGCTGATGTGGAACAACAAGTGAATATACATGATGTTTGGCAGTTGGAGTAAGACAGGTGACCGCATTTCCTTGATCGCAAATAGTCCCAATCACTTACGCTGAAGCTAAGTGCAATTCTCCCCTTGTTATTGGTCGTTGGTTTTATTGAGTAGGACGCGCTCACCCACAAGGAGCTTAGTTTCCATGCAATGTTTTTCTGCTGCTCGTCTGACCGCTTCTTGTGTCTTTGCGTGAGTTTGGCGAGTCTCGTCCTAGATGCTCTGGAAGTCGTGCCATTGGATGTTGACTGCCAGTTTGTTTCTTGAAGTTTACAAACTTACCTGATTTTGCCATGAATCACCTTAAACAGGGCATTTACGGTGGCATCAGATGTCATAGAGTTGTATGTGAACTCACCACCTCCCTCCCCTTCAGCAACTGCACACCCCACCTCCCTTCCCTTCAGCAACTGCACATCCCACCTCCATCCCCTTCAGCAACTGTGCACTCAGTTCCCATGTTGTTGTTGAAGTGTGGTGGGAGGAGGGTATGTGGGGCAAGGGAGGGAGATGGGATGGGGGAGTTACCGTTTCCACTATATGGTTTGGACGGCTTGTTTTGCATCAGTGCCTGATTTTGTTCACACTGTCATAACCTCATTTGTATTCCATTTGCACTGCCATAATCTCATTTGTATTCCATTTGTACTTTCTGCTGGTGTATCTTTTCACTGTGGTTTCTTTTCTAAGACATTTCCCTCTCTCCTTTCCCTTTTTAGATGTTCCTATCCATGTTCCGTTTGTATGCCACAGATGACGTGCTCCTCTAAAACGCCTTGAGCAGCACTAATCCGGTCTCATCGCA
Organism: Penium margaritaceum; assembly: GCA_023375785.1. Classification (NCBI taxonomy): domain Eukaryota; kingdom Viridiplantae; phylum Streptophyta; class Zygnematophyceae; order Desmidiales; family Peniaceae; genus Penium; species Penium margaritaceum. The sequence continues at coordinate 34,439 of SZWC01020876.1, forward strand.
ACAGAGGCTGGTTTTGTGGAGGGGGAATTTGCTGTTACGACCTATGAAGATTCTATCTTTCCTTCACTCCCAGCCCCCCCCCCCCCCCCCCNCCCTTACAAATCAGCCTCAATCTTGGTCTTGTGTTTTTCCCGCTCCATAACAATGCCATGGCTACAGTGGGCATTCCGCATATGCGCGAAGAGCGTGGTCCTGGACCAGAATCAGTCAGTGTCCATCACTAAGAAGCTGAAGCTGGTGGGACATCTGTACAAGATCTTCTGCAATTCGGTGTTTGTCAAGGAAATGTTCACGTCCAAGCTCAAGGTTGCACAGTTTGAGGGTGCCGCCGTGTCTGGCATTCATGGGCAGATAAAGAAGGTGTGTGCTATGTCTGGCATTCATGGGCAGATAAAGAAGGTGTGTGAACTGTGTTGCATTATTGGGCAGATAGTGAAGGTGTGAGGAGGCTCCTTGCCATTTCATGGTTTTTCCTTTCCCTCTCCCTCCATTTTCCTTTTCCTTTCCCTTTGCCAGAGGTGTACGTCTTTCTCTAGCTTCATTTGTGACTGAACTTCATGTTATTTCCTGATTTCTCCTTGTTGAAAGTACGTGTTGTTTTCTGCTTAGTTGTTTCTTTCTGTCAAGAGCATGGGCGTAGAGACAGCTATGCTTCATGGCATGTGCTGTTGTGGGGGGTGAAGAGGGGTGATGGTGGGAGAGAGGTATTTTATATGCAACGGGACTATCACTGAAGAGTTCACTCTTCAGTGAAGGCCATTGACCCCTTGACCTACCATCTAGTTACGGTTGTCGTCTTGCATGTGGCAGCTATCATCTTGCAGGTGACAGCTATCATCTTGCAGGTGACAGCTGTGGAGGTTGTACCTAAAAGAAGGAAAGCACATGGAGAACAATCCCCCTGTTCCCAGCCTCGGCATTGCATGCACATTTCTGGTCCGTTCATGGCTGTTGTGCTCGTGTCTGGTCCGTTCATGGCTGTTGTACTCGTGTCTGGTCCGTTCATGGCTGTTGTGCTCGTGTCTGGTCCGTTCATGGCTGTTGTGCTCGTGTCTGGTCCGTTCATGGCTGTTGTGCTCGTGTCTGGTCCGTTCATGGCTGTTGTGCTCGTGTCTGGTCCGTTCATGGCTGTTGTGCTCGTGTCTGGTCCGTTCATGGCTGTTGTGCTCGTGTCTGGTCCGTTCATGGCTGTTGTGCTCGTGTCTGGTCCGTTCATGGCTGTTGTGCTCCTGTCTGGTCCGTTCATGGCTGTTGTGCTCGTGTCTGGTCCGTTCATGGCTGTTGTGCTCGTGTCTGGTCCGTTCATGGCTGTTGTGCTTGTGTCTGGTCCGTTCATGGCTGTTGTGCTCGTGTCTGGTCCGTTCATGGCTGTTGTGCTCGTGTCTGGTTTGTTCATGTAGATCTAAGTCCTTCCTACCTTCATGGTGGGCAATCAATCTCAGCTTTCAGTTTGCCGTTCCCTTGCAATGCTTTCCTCTTCCGCTCATTTCCCTTATCCATCAGGAAGGTAGTGAATGCTGGCAAGCTGGCAAAGGAAACAGAGGCCAGTGTGATCATTTGTGTTTCTGTCCGACTGACTTGTGACCGGGGTCATTATAGCGTAGATGTTGCCTGGGTTTAGGCAGTCATGACTCCTTGCTGTTGTTTTTCTGGATAATTCTGACTGCATGAATGAGTTTTCAGTGTGGGTTTTTAGGTATGGTCCACTTTTCACGAGAAACGGACGACGCCCGGGTTTGAGGTCGTCGGCTGCGTGGCAGGGCTCACCAAGAAAACTCAGCCTGCTTGGAAAACAGGATTTTCCTGATTGGCTGGTAAACTCCTGAGTCACAAGCTCTACAGAGTTCAGATAGTCCTAGTTCTGTGAGGGGTCTCTCAGTTGCTCTTATTCTCAGTTGCTAATCATTCATTCTCAGTTTTGTAAGATTTTCTGGCGCTAACTCCTCAGTGCGCAGTTTTCCTCTCACAAGTCTCAGAGTAGCTAAAGGGGGCAGCAGTGCAAAGCAACGAGCGTGGGGCCATGTCTACTCCAGGCATGCTGCAGCCCCAACCAGCTGCTTTAGACTAGTTTCTAGCTAAGTTGTGTCGGCTCCTTCTCAGCACTTCTCTCAATGCTATTGATATCCATGGTTGTTGCTACATTTTCTCTTGTTTCTTCCCACAAGCACTACTGTAGTCGCTGTTATGCAACTGCTGCTCTGCCCTTGTGTGTATTGATGCAGGAGGAGAAGCCGCCATTGCCAACATCTGGTGCTACTACAATAGCTGCGGCTACCTTTGCAGCCGCTGTTGTCATGCTTGTGACGATGCTACCGCTGGATATGATTGTGGTGGTGGAAACCACCACGTATGGTGCATTCGGTCGTCCACCAAGATGGCCACCATGCTGTAGGCTGCTGTGCTAGACAAGCAAGCAGCATCTGGGCTAGTGCAAGGAAGACACCAAGCAACGGAGGGCAGATGCCATAGGCAGTATGTGTGGAAGTTCGGATAGAGCGAACAAGAAGCGACGAGTAACGAGGGACGAGGTGGAAGCCGTCAGGTGGGGAGGAGGCGAGCGAGCGAGCAGCCAGCTCGATCTCACTCGCCACACTCCAAGTTAGGTGACCCGAACCAAACTACCCACTGTCAAATTACAACCTGTAAACTAGGCCACTGAAGAGAACAACCTCTAGAAGAACAGGCTAGAGTGTGAACCCGAAGTAACTGTGCGTGCACGCATGCATGCCAGCCAGAGACATGTGAGACTTGTGCAGAAGCCTGGCTATGAGGCTCGCCATGTATTCACGCCACCACGACGTAGCAGCCAGCAGGGGTTGCCTCTCTCCAGTTAGTCACCTGAAACCGTGAGGTGAGTGTGCAACGAGGTCAGAGGTCACCGTGTGGTACTGACAGAAAACCAACACCGTGTGGCCGACTTGCACAATGGCACAACAGGCACTACACCGACGTCACGAGGAGTGACACAACACAAGACTGTACACAGGCACTGGCACAACAGATCAACCAGGAGGATCACNTTGAATACATTGCTACCTTTGTGAGGAAGTCTGCACGTTGCTGTTGGGTGTCAACCCACACGGTCTGGACATCACCTGCAGCCACACGCTCGCGCACAAAATGATGCTCCACATTGATATGCTTTGTGTGAGTGTGATGCATGCCATCATGTTCAGCAATAGCCTTTGTGCTTTGGTTGTCACAACGCAAGGTAATGCAGCGAATGGGAACACGCAATTACTGCAACAAACGGCACAACTAGACACTCTCTGAGGTTCCAGTACCAAGAGCAACATACTCTGCCTCACTGGAGCTACGTGCAACACAACCCTGCTTGCCACTCTTCTAGGAGATCGCAGTCCCACCCACAAGGAAGACATAGCCAGTGCGCCTACTTGCATCAGTGTTATGCGCCCAATCACTGTCAGTGTATCTATCAACGACCACTGACGGCTACGCCCGGTAACAGAGACCAACTCGGGCAGTGGAGAGCGCACAACACCTAGTGCGGCTTCCATGTACCGTGCACGTGGAGACTGTGAAAACTGAGCAAGGAAGTTCACATCAAAGGCTACGTCTGCTCTGGTGGTGGTGGCCAGGTACATGAGAGACCCTATGACTCGCAGGTAGTCGGTCACGTCCACTGTCTCCCCCAACTTTGACACGTCCAGAGTTTTCAGCAACCTCTACCCGGCGGGCGTCATCGATGTTGAGGCAGTGGGGACAGACTCAAGCAGGGAGGCAAAGTGCTCCCCCAGGCTCCTGACGTACGCGGCCCGGTGGATGTGGAGAACGCGACGAGCACGGTCACGCTCAAGCTCCATGCCAAGAAACACGCGAGCTGGACCCAGGTCTTTCATCTTGTGCGTGGACTGCAGCATGGACTTCACAATTGACACAGCTTCGCGACTCGGGGACGCAATAAGGAGGTCATTGACGTACACAAGGATGGCAGCAAAGGGCACCGATCGTGGAGTGACAAAGAGGGAGGGATCCACCGTGCTCCGGTGATACCCCCCTTCTCCAAGGTGGAGGTGATCTCCTGGTTCCAACACCGTGGTGAATGCTTGAGGCCATAGAGGGCCTTTCGCAGTCTCCAAACTTGATCGGTGCCGTCAGAGAACCCTGGAGGCTGCACGATATAAATCTCCTCATCTAGCCAACCGTGAAGAACGGCATTTTTTACATCCATCTGCTCGAGCTCCCAGTCATGGTGTGAGACAAGGCTCAGGAGAGCTCGAGCTGTGGTGTAGCGTCCGACAGGAACAAAAGTCTCGTCAAAGTCAATGCCGGGGACTTAAGAAAACCCCTTTGTTGTAAGTCGGGCCTTGTACTTGTCGAGCTTGCCGTTAGGCTTGTACTTACGACAAGAGACCCAGTGGGCATCAATCGCCTTGCGGCCTGGTGGGAGATCGAGCAGCTCGTATACGGTGTGGTCATCTAGGGCTCTCAGCTCGTCCTGCATGGCAGACTCCCACTGCTGGGAGTCGGGTGCTGCCCGTGCCTGGCAAACAGTGGTCGGGTCAAGCGATGGCGGCGAGGCGGCAACCATTTCATTGCACTCGGCAATGCTCCCAAGGATGGCGGCTTTGAGCGCACGCTCGTGCTTGGATGTGAGCAGTGTGTACCCAAGGACAGAGCTAGGATGCACAAATCCTGTGGCTAGGCCCAGGGCGTCCATACCAGTCGGCAGAGTTGGGGACTGTCCAGACAAGGTCTGCGAAGGTTGGACAGAGGAAGTTGCAGCACTAGAGGAGCGAGAGGGAAGCGCGCATAGGCGGCAGCCGCGAACAAAAGGTTCGATGGGTGCAAGGCGTGGAGGAGCACTGGGTGGATTGGGTACAACGGGAGTGAGCGGACTGGATGGGGATGTAGCACAATGTGTGGGAGAAACGGACTCGGCAGGGACAGATGAGGACACTACAGGGGATGACGGAGCTCCAAGCGAGCTAGACGACACCGATGGGGAGGGGTCAGAGGATGGTGGAGTCGCAATGCCGGCCGTTGGAGAACGCTCCGAGGGTGAAGGCTGCTGAGACGGGACAGCAGTAGGGACGGCAAGGGCAGATGGGAATGCACGGCCAACCTCCCCCCGCAACCGAGAGAGCGGGAGCAGGGAGGCAGCGGACGAGTGACGATCGAGGTCATGGAGAAACACGGACTTGAAGAACAAGGCATCCCGGGACTCAATGACGCGCTGACGCTCTGAGTCCCAGAAGCGCCAAGCTTTTGACAGGGAGGAAACGACCAAGAAGGGACAGAGATGTGTACGCGGGGAGAGTTTCCCGTCGCGGAGGTCCTCTGGGAGCCAGACAAACGCAATGCTACCCCAGACGCGAGCCAGACGGAGGTCAGCACGAGAGGCGTACCAGCGCTCAAAGGGCGTAACGTTGCGGGGAAGAGGACCGTGAGGGACGTGATTCCACACCCAGGTCATATAGCTCATGGCCTCAAAGGCAAAGAGAGGGGGGAGCCCAGACTCAGACAGAAGGGTGCGGACATCATTGGCAAGGGTCCGATTCCAACACTCTGAAACACCATTTTGTTGAGGTGTGTAGGGAGCCAAGGTCTCCAAACACACCCCTTGGGACTCAAGAAACTGAGCGGTGGGTCCAAGGAGCTCACCGCCACGATCACTGCAAAAGACGCGCAGTGAACGCTGACACTCACGTTCAGCCTGAACGAGCCAGGACGCAACGACAGAAGCAACATCACTCTTCTAGCAAAGAGCGAAGATCCAGCGAAAACGAGAAAAATCGTCAGTTAGGCACAGAACGTAACGCCCGACCCCCCCAAGAAAGTCATGGGGAAGAGGCCCCATGACGTCGGCATGAACAAGATCAAAAGGGTGAGCGGACTAGGAGTCTGAAGAGGCAAAAGGAGAACGATGCATTTTGCCTTGGGCACACTCCAGGCAGTTAGAGGGGCAAGGCGCAGGGAAGGTGGAAGGGGACAAGCCAACAACGGGCTGAAGGCGGAGCATGCTAGTGATAGCATCAGTGTGCACATGGCCAAGACAACAATGCAAGAGCTGGATATCAGTAGGAGAAAGGGAAGGCGTGACGTGAGTAAGAAACAAGCCAACAGCGGGTGCAGAGGAGGCATGAAGGGGGACACGATACAGCTTGTCACACTTAACCCCCCGCAAGACGATGCGACCAGAAGAGCGAACACGGACAGTGCCCACGTCCTGACTAGCTGAGAAATCCATACCCTGATTGTCGAGGGACGTCACCGACAACAGGCTGAGTTCCAAAGAAGGCACGGACAGAACGTCAGGAAGAAACAGCACGCCACTGGGACCGACAAAGCGGACAACACCAACGCCCTGGACGGGAAGGAGCTGGCCGGAACCAGTGCGCACAAAGCGAACAGAGCCGACAGGACCCAAGGAGACAAAGGCGGACCGAACAGAGGTCATGTGGTGGGTGGCTCCAGAGTCGAGGACCCAGAAGCCACCAGAGACACGGACATGGGGAAGGACTCCACAGGTGGTGACAGTGCCGACGGAGGGCGGGGACGAGGCACAGGCAGCAAAGCAACGAGGGAGAAAGACAGACTGCCAGTGCTCGACTCACGGAACAGACAAGGATGGCAACCCAAGGACGTGATCGGGGGGGTCCCCACGAAGGACGGTATCAGTCTGACAGGCAAGGCCTCTAGCCAACGAAGACACACTCTCACCTCCCTGATCACGAAGGTGAAGACGCTGAAGGAGAGAATACTCCAGCTGGCGCTCGCCGTCGACGGAGGCTACAGACGATGGAGTAGGTGCGCTCGAGGGAGGGGCGATCCACGGAGGAGGGATGTAGGCCGAGGAAGGTGGGCCCGCGAAGGCGGATGCTCCATAGGTCGGCGGCCAGCCCCAAGGGTAGAGGACAAGCGGATGGACGCCGGCGACACCGGTGGCGGAGTAGGCCTGAGCTGGGGAGGAACTGGCAGACGAAGTAGAGCTGGAGCTGGAGCTCGAGTTGACAGTGGAAGAAGAAGAGGAGGACCCGCCGGTGCGTGCCCAATGAGCACGCATGGCGCGTGCAAGGCGGACGTCGTCAGGGGGTGCAGGACACTTGCGAGCGGAATGCTCAGAGGAGCCACAGTTCAAGCACACCACTTCACTAGGAACACGAGACGGCGTAGCAGATTTTCCCTTCCCTTTGCCTTGCCCACGACTGCGTCCACATCCACGGCCCTGGGAGGCAAGGGCCGTGGCCGGAGAGGTAGAAGAGGAAGGAGAAGAGGATGGAGACGAGGCCGATGTAGCAGCGGAGGAAGAAGTGGAGGTCGCTATGGAGACGGCAGCCACCCCTACGACTGTAGTGCGATGAAGGCGCTTGTTTTGGAGGCTCGTCCACCAGGCTGCAAGCCTTTCAGCGACGAAGTCCCAAAGGGCACCAACGCCTGGAGGGGACTTGGGTGGAACAGGCTGGGAGGCAAGACGCGGCAGCTCGTCTGCTTTGACATCACGGAGAAGGTCGGACAGCTCAGGGATCAACCCGTTGACCATGGTGTGCACAGCGGATAGCTGACCTGGTGCGGCCCCACCAAGCTCGCGAAGCAGCTTGAGCCCGCGTGCCCAGTAGGCGTCGGCCGACTCGTCTGCACGCATTAAGAGCGTGTTGAACTGAACAATGAGAGCACTTTGCGCCGCCTAACCTGTAACTGTCGTGTGCCAACAAAGCATGGTGTATGCACCGACTGGGTCAGCCAGACGCTGAACAGCGGGGTCAGCATTATAGGTGCCAATATTTTCAACGAGTGTTTCAAGGGCAATAGCAATGAGGGTGCGGACAGCGCGAGCAGACTCGTCAGTGACAGGGGTGAATAAAGGTATGGCAGGGAAGTAGTATTCCCACAGACGTTCTCCCTGAGCCCATGCAGTAAACCGGGTCTCCTAGGAAGAGAAGACAAGTCCAGTAGAAAGGACAGGAGGCTGGAAGAAGAAATCATGCTGGCAGGAGACTGCGGCAGGAGGGACAGCAGATGGGGTGACAGCAGGGTATGAGGCAGCAGAGTTAGCACCAGGTGGGGTGGAAGAGACACCGGCACCGGTGCGAGCAGAGGAGCCAGCTGGCAGGACAGAGGCAGCAGGCAGCCGCTTCAGCACAAGCGCAGCCACCTCATCTGCGAAGGCGGCGCAATTGTCATTGGCGACTTTGAGACGCTCTTCAGCATCATGCTGAGCGTTGCGAGCGAGGGCCAGCTGGCGCTTAAGGTCTGTTATGACCGACTCGTCATCACCAGGCATGGTGACGACTAATGTGCCCTGCCGAAAAAATTTCGGCAGAGTTTCCTCCGCCCCAGTGAGCGTAGGAAAACTGGGAATGCCTTAGGCATGGTGGATATACGCTGCAAGACAGCCCGACCCAAGTCACACAAACAATCCACCACAGAGAAAATAGACAGAGGGCAGGAGAAGAGAGATGCAGACCAGGAGATCTCACAAGGCGTGTGAGGGGCTGCACAAAAGAGCAAGAATAGGCGGGACAATGGAAGCAGCTGCAGCGGAGAGCACAGAGACGCAAGATGCAACTAGCACAATCAGTGCCAGGCAGCCTGTGGTGAAGGCGGCCGGAAGGATCGCCACTGCAATGACGGCCGCTGTGACGAGTGTGGTGATGTCGGAGGGTGCACATGCGGATGCTGCAACAGCGATGGTTGTGGAAGTGCGAATGGCCGTAGCTGCAGTGCATACGGCAAAGGCTGCAGAAGTTGTTGCAGAAGCCACAGCTGATGCGGCTGCCGCAAGTTGTGTCCCAATGTCTACAGCTGCCGCAGCCAATGGTCCAACTGCAACGGCCGCCTGAGTGTAGGACTCAGCGGCGTGGCCAGCTGACGTTGATGCAGGGGCGCGTGCTGCTCTAGCTGCGGCGGCAAAGGTGGTAGCAGCTGCAGCTGCCGTGTCTATCACGGCTGACGCGGTATGTGTGAATGTGCAAGCGAGCTCTACCGCATCCTGACGCCAAATTGAGTGCGGCAACGTAGCAGTGGTGTTGTGCGGCTGCTCAATTTCCCCAGAGGCACCAAGGGAGGGAGGGCTTACCCAGCTTTGTCGCGTAGCCGGTGGCAAAGGCGGGGGCTGACGCGCCAGTTGTTCGTCGTGGTGCTTGCCACGCGATGCCGCACCCGACACGTCTGAGGAAGCCAGTTTGGCATGCACCACCGCGGTGCTGCGTGCGTGGCAGCTTCCAACACTACTGCAAAGAGAGTGCTGCTGGGCAGCCGCCACTACCGCTGTAGCGTGTGTCATGGTGCAGTTGCAGGGCTGATCGCGGCAGTCGTTGGCGGCTGCTGCGAAGATGCACAACACTGCAGCCTTTGCTGAGGTTGACAACGTCGCTGCTGTTGCTACTGCAAGGCGCTGCTGTTGTTGCTGCTGTTGCGCGAAAGACTGTGGCATGACAGTGTGCGTGCTGTTGCTGCAATGTTGCCGGCTGCTATTGCTGCAAGGCGCCGATGCTGCTGCTGCTGCAAGTTGCCGACGCTGCTGCTGCTGTGCAAAAGCCTGTGGCACGGCAGTGTGCGTGCTGCTGCTACAATGCTATCTGTTGCTGCTGCCGCAAGGCGCCGATGTTGCTGCTGCTGGAAGGCGCCAACACTGCTGTTGCTGCGCAAAAGCCTGTGGCACAGCAGCGTGCGTGCTGCTGCTGCAATGCCGCTTGCTACTGCTGTTGCTGGGCGCCGAAGTTGCTGCTGCTACGCGTACGACTGTTGTACGGCAGAGTGAGTGCAGCGGCTGCAATGGTGTTTGCTGCTGCTCAGGCCGTTGGTTGGGGCGGATCTGGAGTACGATAGAGGTGCAGAGGTGCAGAGGACCTGGGCTGCAGAGGTGCAGCCCGTGGACGACACTCCGCCAAGTAAGTCGGTGGCGATCTGTCGAGCACGACAGCCCCCCCCCCCTTTCTCTTGCGTGGGCAACAATCCGCCAAGTACGGCGGTCCACCTAGGGCTTCCTAGTGTTGCCTATGGTAAGGCCTGGGCAGCGTGCGGGAGCGAGGCGAGAGTGCAGCGGCGAGATGGTTGGGGTGCGGCGACGAGAGGGCCTTCCGCGACCTTGTCCCAGAATCGAGTGACGCCGCTTCAATGCGTCGTCCTACTTCCACGCTGCTCTGATACCAGTAGGCTGCTGTGCTAGACAAGCAAGCAGCAGCTGGGCTAGTGCAAGGAAGACATGAAGCAACGGAGGGTAGACGCCATAGGCAGTTTGCGTGGACGTTCGGATAGTGAGAACAAGAAGCGACGAGTAACGAGGGACGAGGTGGTAGCCGTCAGGCGGGGAGGAGGCGAGCGAGCGAGCAGCGAGCTCAATCTCACTCGCCACACTCCAAGTTAGGTGACCCGAACCAAATTACCCACTGTCAAATTGCAACCTGTAAACTAGGCCACTGAAGAGAACAACCTCTAGAAGAACAGGCTAGAGTGTGAACCCGAAGTAACTGTGCGTGCACGCATGCATGCCAGCCAGAGACATGTGAGGCTTGTGCAGAAGCCTGGCTATGAGGCTCGCCGTGTAGTCACGCCACCACGACGTAGCAGCCTGTAGGGGTTGCCTCTCTCCCGTTAGTCACCTGCAACCGTGAGGTGAGTATGCAACGAGGCCAGATGTCACTGTGTGGTACTCACAGAAAACCAACACATGCTGTCAATGAACGTTGCCACCAGTAGTGCTACTTGTCCGGTTTTGTTTGAGGACTACATAACATGAGCCCTTTGCTCAGGGCCTCCATGTTGATACGACTTGTATACCCGACCTAGCCTAGCCCAGCCCAATCCAGACGTCTCCGTCGTCGCTGATGCTGAGTGTTGTGCGGTGGGATACATAGGTGTAGTCTCTCCATTACTATGATAACATGAGGGAATGAGGGAAGCAATGTACTCTGTGAGAGGTGCATTGTGAGGAATAAATTGAGCTCTGTGTTTGAGTGCGATGCAAGACGGCAAGAATTTGGCTAAGTCTGGAACGCTGAATATAAAGAACAAGGAGAGTTTACAAATGAGCCCCTAGCGGGCTTATATAGGGGCGCCGGCAGCTAACCGCATCGGGCCCCGTCACCCCTGCTGAACCCAAATGAGTCAACAGGGAGAACACACTGCATGCACCACGAGAGTAACAAAGGTGGTCTCCTCGAGGCACCGGAACAACTGTCCGAGTGCCCGGGTCTCGACCACCGAGAAAATATGAGCAGTGCCAAAACATCTCGGAATCAACGTCCAGACATCACAGACGGCTTTCCGAACATCGGAAGCCCCACAATAGCCATTGGATCTCCTCGTCGCATCGGTACAGTCAACCGGGTGCGCGGGTCTGAACCCACCGAGAAAACTCTCCTACCTCCTGACAAGCCCACATGGCTGTTGGAACGCATCGACCGCGTCTCGCCAGCGCTGTCGTAGGTGCTGGAGAAGTCTCGGTGTAGTCCGGAGGCCCGTCGTGTCGTCACGCCCTCCTCTGCCATATACCCCAAATGTGGGTATATCGGTAAACTAGCAGTGTCGGTCGTGACGGGTGGAAGCCACGCAAACCAACACTCCCCCTGGCTGACATAGCCGTCCACGCCAGAACGAATGAGCGAAGGCATGGAACAACAATGCATGGCAAGCCATAACATGCATGAGTCAACTCACACAGACACACACACAGTCATCTGCTATCCATCTAGGGTCTCCCTGGACACTGGCACAGCCCACCAAGTGTCTGGGTCTCGACCATGAGAGGAGGTATGCGCACGTGCACAAACCAGTGTAATGTCTATCACACACATGTCAAGCAACAAGATGGTCTCCTCGTGACACTGGCGGTACCAGGGCCCGGGTCTCGACCACTACGAGCAATCCATCACAATAGTATCATCATCCAAACACAGGATCATGGGAGGATCTCCTCGTAACACGGGTGCAATGCACCACGTGTCCGGGTCTCGGCCAACAGCTCGCATGTACATGCCACACACAGTATAGCGACACACTAAGACACACGATCACATGGTCTCCTCGTGACACTGGTGCAATGCACCAAGTATCCGGGTCTCGACCAACAGTGTGCTACCATCTGTATGGAGCTGTGCAGGCACGCAGCATGAGCCACATGCGGGATGCTGTAGATGCTCATAACAGAGCATGGACCTCACCATACATCTCCCATGACGTCGCGTCAGGTCGGGGTCCCCACAACACTCCCCCTGGGCAGATGAACCTGGCAGCGATGTCCTCGATGGAGATGCTGATGTCGTAGCTGAACAGATCCTGGGCGATGAGTCATGTAGTGTATGCATCATGTAGAGACAGCTCCCCCTGTCACCTGTGAGTCGACTCCCTCCCTCAAAGACGAAGTGGTGTCTCCGGCTACAACTCCTTACGTGAATCTGCATCACCTGGGGTATACCAGTCCTCGCGTGACTGCCAAGGGTCCCAACTCACAGTCTCTCCTGCCTCTGCACTGCCGCGATGCATATGTGTATGTCGGAGGAACGGGAATGGGCGAGCAGCACGCATGCGTGGATGAAGTGGCGGAGCTGGCCTCCGATACGGGATAGGACACCCTGAGACACAAGGGTGTACTGCCAGAAGAGGAGAGCTGGAGCGATGAATCGGATCACCACTCGTGGATGAAGATGAAGATGGGGCAGGTGAGTCGGGTGGATGAAGGTGCGTGACAGCAGCAGAAGAAGGAGGAGCGATGATGGGGTCGACAGGAGCCGGGATGGCGGAAGCCGAAGGCACGCTCAGCATCACTGCTGCTGCCGGAAGGCTCCTGCCGGTACCAATGATGCTGCCCTCCTCTGAGAATCGCTCACGCGCTGCCACCATCTCCCATTGTAGCATGACTACACGCTCCTGCAGATCAGCATAATCTGTCTCGGACATGTCGAGGTGGCCCATGTCGACCTGGTGTAGAATAAACTCTGCCTCGCTGGATGTTGCAAATGTAGACTCCACAACTCGTGAGTACATCGCCATCTGCATCTCTGCTGCTGAGGATGATAGAACTGGTGTTGTTGCATCCTCCTGGGGGTCAACCAAGCTCGCAATGTGCTGAGACGCTGGAACATTGGATGCAGCTGCAGGTGTCGCATCCACATCACAGCTCGTGTCTGTCATGCGAGGAGTGAGCGGTCGCATGCCAAGAGAGAAGGAGAAGGAGGAGTCGTCAGATTCCGTGGAGCATGTGGAAGCGTCGACCGTGCAGGTACTGCCACTCTCGGCGTCGATGTGATCGGTAGCGTCACCAAGAGGTGAAATGGATGGGGCAGCACTCAGCTCTTGCTGACGAGGTGACCCAATCTGTATGTATGGATCTGTTCCGGTGTCCTCGACTGCCGCCATAATGGACACAGGTGTACAGGGCTCCAGCTCAACAATGTCCGTCAAGGCGACCAACAAGCGCAGCTGGCGATCACGCACTGTCTCGCCGGGAACGCAAGGCGCTACCACCTGCTCGATGACAGAGTATGGATCATCATCTGACTCCGTCATGTATGTCGCTGCTCCGTCGTGGGTACGGGAACCCGTAGACTGTGGGAAGGTGGACGACTCCTCACGCTGAAGCTGGT
>SZWC01020877.1:5564-19886 GCA_023375785.1 Penium margaritaceum
GCATTTTTGGAAGGTCGCATTTACTTCATAAATGTTTTTCATAAAAAAAAGATTTTCATATTTATATATTACACTGAATTCGCAAAATGGAAATGTCTGGACAATGACCACGTACCCGACGGGGTACCTTATTACCGGCAACCTGGCTGCATGGCGTCCTGAGATCAAAGTTTTGAAGTCGGGGCTTATGGAGATCAACAATCAAAACATGCGGCGAGTGAAGATCAAAATCCTTCGAGTAGGGTGGAAAGCGTTTTCGAAAATCCGGAACGGGGTACCTTGTAACTTTGGCGATCGAAATTAGACTGCGCCGCACATGTGGTGGATTCGTATCACGTAGACGTCCAAGGGATTCGCGAGTGTCCGCATACATTGCCGATGCCTGAAACTGCAAAGAGCGGCCCGAAAAAATCACAATCAAGAACGTGACACATATTGCGAAAAGCTTTTTGGGCCCCCTGGTCGTCATCAGGAACGCTGATAAAACTGTCTTATGGCCCCAAATCTTCATCTGGGCCCGAGGCCTACCTCCGAAATGAAAACAAGCCCGGGATGTGGAAAACATCCCCGAAAAAATAAAAAAATTTGAATGGAATAGAGGCTTTGTTTCCTCCACCAACGGGTAAACATTGAAGAGAACCTAAAAGGACATCAAGTTGTGTTTTAAGAAAAACTTGTGAAGGCCAGAGGGGTGGATTAATTGAATCGGAAATATTTTGAAAACTTTTTCTGATTTTTTATTTTCCAAGAACATAGGTGATTAAATCCTTCTTGCATCGGGGAAATGAAGGGCTGCTCACGAAAGCAATCGTTGCCCAAAGCTTGGGCATTAAGGAAATGGATGGGTGTGCACATAATTCTTACCATATTAGGTAAAAATTTCTAGAAGAATTAGGGAGATGGAATATTTTGAGGCGGAGACATGAAAGGGGTGCAACAAGAATGTCCATCTCTTTGAAGGGGAAGTTTGGTAAGAGGTTGTAAACACTGCATTGGGCTCGATCCTAAATGCATGCAGTCGTAGAAAAAAAAAAAGAGAAAATCCTTAAATGGGTCAAATTTTTGGCAAAGGGGATACATCCCTCATCCATTCCAATTGATGATTTGGATGCGCTTAGGTACTCGGGAAAAGTGGAAGAGGATTGTGGCCTTAGTGTTCCTTTGAGAAAGTGCGTAGAAGCTTCCTAGCAACACGGCCGCTGACCGGGCGTCAGTGCCTAGTCAGACGGTGACGACTGTCACAGGTCGTACACACAACGGCAAGGGTTTGGCTAGGAGACACAAGTCAAAGTGTCAGAATGCTTCAATATAGCATATGCAGAGAGAAATGACAACTGACAAGTCCAGGGCATAAATACCTGCCGCGGCGCACGGCGGGTGTCGCACGCGGCAGTCCAAGAGCTGTCCTAAAACTGGCCCAAAACCACTGTTTTGGCCGTAACTCTGCGCACACATGTCAGAATCCCACGCCGTCTGAACCTAGACGTGCAGAATCAAAAGACGCACGCAACGACTGGTCATATGCATGCATCCATCAACTGACAGCGAGTATGCAATGCAAAAACATGCAAATGGGCCTCATGCCCAGTCTGCCGAAAGGCGCCTGCAAGACGTAGAAGGCACAGGAAGGAGTCCCAGTGACATCTGGGGCTCTGG
This sequence comes from Penium margaritaceum, assembly GCA_023375785.1. Classification (NCBI taxonomy): domain Eukaryota; kingdom Viridiplantae; phylum Streptophyta; class Zygnematophyceae; order Desmidiales; family Peniaceae; genus Penium; species Penium margaritaceum. Next base: position 7,221 of record SZWC01020877.1, read on the forward strand.
AACAGTAGTCGATCAGCTCCAGACGGGTAGTCCGCCGCCTGTCGTCACGCCGGTGTCACCAGATCCGCCTGCCTCAGGGATCTGCACGAGTATGGACACGGCCGAGTGGTCACAGTAAACTGTACAGGAACGGCACAAAGCACAACACTCCCCCATGACCCGATGGTATGCATGTCCATACGCGTGCAGCACTGGTACAACCACATAGTGAGTGCCACAGACAGATGAGACGGCAACGTACATCCCACACTCAACCACTGTCACGCACGGGGCGAAGCCGAACAGAAAGAATGGCCACCTGGAACTTTCCGCGGGCAAGTGCCTTCGTCAAGAAATCAGCTCGCTGCAAGTCAGTGCCAACCCACATGATGGAGATCATGCGTCGCTCCACCAGATCACGAACAAAGCGATGCTCAACCGCAATGTGCTTTGTGTGAGTATGAAAAACACCAGAGTTCTCCGTAATGGCGAGAGCACTCTGGTTGTCGGAACGCAGCACAATGGCGGGTAATGACTGCCCAAGCTCAAGAAACAAGCGATGCAACCAAACTGCCTCAACAGCCCCTGCCCCCAAAGCGACATACTCTGCCTCTGACGAGCTACGTGCGATGCAGCCTTGCTTCCCGCTTCGCCAAGAAAAAGCGGTACCACCGAGCAAAAACACGTAGCTAGTGCGACTGCGCCCATCAGGACTCCAAGTCCAGTCGCTGTCAGTGTAGTCGTCAAGGACCACCGAACACTGTCGACGAAAGTAGAGTCTGAGATACGGCGTGGAGACCACGTACCGTACCACTCGCACAGCCGCGTGAAGAGCTCTCGCACGTGGAGCCTACGAGAACTGAGCGAGGAGGTTGACGGCGAACGCGATGTCGGGACGCGTGNGCTCCCCCACGACTTGTGCGTATCGGGCCTGATGCAGCAACAGTGTCCGATGTCTGCGATCTCGCACAATCTCCATACCAAGAAACACCGATGCAGGACCGAGGTCCTTCATCCTGTAGGCGGTCTGCAGGACAGCCTTGGCATCCTTCACGGCCTCCAGCGACGGAGACGCTGTCAGAAGGTCATCAACATAGACCAGGATGGCGGTAAACCGCTCGGGTGTTGGTAGGATGAAGAGTGAGGGGTCAGCCTCGCTCTGTACGTATCCTGCGCGAGTCAAGGTGCCAGTGATCTCCCGGTTCCAACACCGTGGAGACTGCTTGAGGCCGTACAAGGACTTTCGCAAGCGCTAGACCTTGTCACCGTCCTGAAAGCCTGGTGGCTGAGCCACGTAGATCCCCTCATCCAAAGAGCCATGGAGGAACACGTTGTTCACATCCATCTGGTGTAGTTCCCAGTCATGCTGAGCTACTACACCGAAATGAGCTCGAGCTGAGGTCATGCTGCCGACAGGGGCAAAGGTGTGAGTGTAATCAACTCCCTCAATCTGAGAGAACCCCTTGACGATCAAGCGGGCCTTGTAGCGTTCCAGTGAGCCATTCGGCTTCACCTTCTTGCGAAAGACCCACTTGACCTGAATCGCCTTCCTCCCAGGGGGAAGGTCGACCAGCTCGTAGACTCCGTGCTCTCGAATAGCGCGAAGCTCATCCTCGCAAGCAACTCGCCAGGCATCAACATCCTGCGATGAGAAAGCCTCCCTCAATGTTCCCGGGTCCGGCGCCATAGAGGGGGAACTCTGCGTGGCAAGTGCACACGCCTCAGTGTCTGGCCTGACGGCCACGAGGTCAGCTACTGCGTCACAGGCGATATGGAACTCGCAAGTGACCAGGTCGTGCCCTATGGGGCACGCTGGGTGTACCTCTGAAAGCTCAGTGCGGACACTCAGGCCTAAGGCCTTTGTGCCTGGATCACCGCTCGCGATGCTGCGAGAGGAACGTCTGGGTCCGGAACCCGACGCTCGCTGAGCTCCAGAATCCAGTGGTCGAAGGCGACCACCGGGCTCACGGGAGTATCCAGAGGTCAAGGGACGCACCTCAGGCTCAGGAATAGGTACGACCACATGGACAGGTACGACCACAGCTGGTGAGGGCTGAGACAAGGCAGTCGGAGATGCCGTGTGCGGAGATGCGTGTGTGGGGGACACTGAGCTGGGGATGACAGCGGGCAAGGCTGGCGCGGACACTGAGACAGGAGTGTCAGCCGACGTAGAGACATGAGTGGGCTGGGCTGGGTGAGACGTTGGAACAGGGGTGCCACTGGACACAGAGGGTGATGCAGGAGGAGGCGTGGGAGCAGCGGTACCTGTGGGGTGCGAAGCAGGCTGGACAGGTGGGATCTATGGACCAACGGAAATGATAGCCGGATCATCAAGTGCTGGAGATCGAGAGGGGACTCGAGCGGACACATCAGCCTGGCGAGGAATGGTCGCTGGCGAAGAGGTCTCCCCCATCCGCCGAGGACCCTCACAGGAAGGGACATGAGCTGCAGAGAGCGCTGTGATCGAAGTCAGATCACGGTATGTGAGTGACTAAAAAAACAGCGCGTCACGAAACTCAATGACACGACGGCGAGTGGGGTCCCAAAAGCGCCAGGCCTTCGACCGCGGGGAGATGCCGATGAAGGCACACAAGCGCCCCCGAGGGGAGACCTTGGACCCCTGCTGGTCCTCGGTGTACCATACGGAGGCCAGGGATCCCCAGACGCGTGCGAGACGAAGATCGGCACGGTGGCCAAACCAGAGCTCGTACGGTGTAACATGACCCGGAAGCGGACCATGCGGAAGGCGGTTCTAGACCCAAGTCATGTAGGCGAAGCCCTCGAATGCGAAGGACTCCGGAAGACCACACTCAGACCGCATGGCGCGGACCGCATCCTCCATGGTGCGGTTCCAGCGCTCAGATACACCGTTCTGCTGTGGGGTAGCAAGAGCGGAGACCTGGTGAAAAATGCCGTGCTCAGCAAAGAAGGAGTCCATCTCGCCGAGGAACTCGCCGCCTCGATCCGAGCGAAACGTATGTAGCGTGTGGCGAGACTGACGCTCAGCCATCACGAGCCAGAGCCAAACCGCAAGGGCGACATTGCTCTTCTGACGCAGACTGTAGACCCACCGCATCCGGGTGAAGTCATCAGTCAGCGTCAGAACATACCGGCCCCTCTTGGACAGCGACTCGACCGGGAGAAGACCGAGCAGGTCCGAGTGGACCAACTCGAGGGGCCTCAGTGCTCGGGAACGCGAATCAGGGTAAGTGCACCGGTGCATCTTACCCAGAGCGCAAAATAGACAGTCGGTCTTGGGTGGCTTCTCGAAAGAAGCCACGTCAAGACCAAGAGCGGGCTGAGTCCGGATGAGCGTCGACACAGTGTCGGAGCCCACGTGACACAAACATCGGTGAAGCAACCGCTGCTGTTCCGGGGATAGAACACCAGTGACAAAAACGTGACCAGATGAGGGGGGAGAGCAAGCGGAGGAGGGCCGAGCAATGCGGTACAAATCATCTACGACTGAAGCACGCAGGACAATGCTACGGGTGTCAAGAGCAGTCCCAATCGCTGAATCAGCGGTATGCTCAACGGAGAGACCCATCAGAGTGCAGGCACGCACAGACAGCAGGCTGAGCTCAAGATCAGGCACAAACAGCACGTCAGAGAGATACAGGGGGCCAGACAGACCATCAAAGCATTCAACCCCAACACCGTGAACCGGTAAGGACTGACCAGAACCTGTACGAACAGAACGGACAGTCGTGACAAGACTAAGTACCACAAATTCACTACGACGACACGTCATGTGGTGGGTGGCCCTGGAATCGATGATCCAAGTGCCACCGGAGTCACGACTGGTGGACGTCACTGTACAACGAGCAATAGAACACTCGGCATCAGAGGGACGCTGAGCTGTCAGTGGGAATGAACGACGTACATTACGAAGGTGAGACTCATGAATCCAGTCAGTGCAGTCAGGCCCATCATCATCACATGCGGACTGTGCTCCCTCACACGTGTCATCACGAGTCACGAGGACGGACGAACAAGCAGTCTGTGACCCACTCGACGATGACAACACACTCACACCTCCGTGAAAGCGAAGCGCCAAAAGATGACGAAGCTCGGCAATGGTGCGGTCACGTGGGTCTGGATCAGTGCTGCTCGCCGGTGAGGATGCAAGAACAGGTGCAGTTGTAGTCGCCGTGCCTCCAGAGGAGTGTGTGGTCGACGTGCCGGACGCGGTGCGAGCAGCATGGACAGCCTGAAGTCCGCGAGTGATGCGCTCCCAGTCGAGCGGCTGCTGGCACTCGGTGTAGCGATGGGCACCTCCACAGTTGTAGCAGTGCACGGAACGGCCACTGCTACCACTGGATGACGACTGCTGCTGACCCAACCCGCGCTTCCTATTCTTCTTCTTCCCCTGGGCAGCTGCTGCAACGCCCTGCGTCTGCGTGGGTGTAGACGAGGTCGAAGAGGAGGAGGAAGATGAGGTCGTGATGGAAGAAGGTGAGGGTGACTGCAGGAGGGAAGATGGTGGTGAGGCGAGGACTGCTGCAGCGAGGGAAGTCTCCTGATGTGCTACTCTTGCCTCGCGGGCCGACGTCACCTGGAGGAAAAGCTGATGGGCCCACGGNGCGAGTGATGCGCTCCCAGTCGAGCGGCTGCTGGCACTCGGTGTAGCGATGGGCACCTCCACAGTTGTAGCAGTGCACGGAACGGCCACTGCTACCACTGGATGACGACTGCTGCTGACCCAACCCGCGCTTCCTATTCTTCTTCTTCCCCTGGGCAGCTGCTGCAACGCCCTGCGTCTGCGTGGGTGTAGACGAGGTCGAAGAGGAGGAGGAAGGTGAGGTCGTGATGGAAGAAGGTGAGGGTGACTGCAGGAGGGAAGATGGTGGTGAGGCGAGGACTGCTGCAGCGAGGGAAGTCTCCTGATGTGCTACTCCTGCCTCGCGGGCCGACGTCACCTGGAGGAAAAGCTGATGGGCCCACGGGAGCAGCTGCAGGGTGGCTGAGAAAGGATCAAGAGCAGCGTCGCTGTACCGTGTGAATATGTCGGTGTACTCCTGGCGAACTCTGAGCATGATCGTCCGAAGCGCCCACAGCTGTGTGCCCCGTGAGGTCCCCAAGCGCGTGTAGATACGCATGGCGCGTTGCCAGTAATCCGCTGCAGGCTCCGCTGGTCCCTAATGGAGGGAGTGGAAAGCACGAATGTGTGACGTACGCGTGGCGTGCATCTCTGCGGCAGGTAGGGACAACGCCAGATCCCAGCCTCCACGAGGGTCAGCTCCGGTGCCTGAGCCAGCCTCACCGAGGAAGGGACCGAAGTCAACGACAGTCTCGCGTGGCATGGCGTAGAGAAGCCCTCGCATGGCCCGGGCTGCTGTCAGCACCTATGCTAGATTTGTAGACTGGTATGGGCTGTGGTAGTAAGGCCACACTCCCTCAGAAGTGGCCCACACCTGAAACATGATCTCCCAGTAGTAAAATCCATCCCCGCTGATGTACCGTGGAGGTGGTGCCTCAAAGTCCTTTGGCTGCCGCTCCGTGGGGAGAGCAGCCGCAGGCTTAGGAGGGCGAGTGACGGGAAAAACTCCTCGAAGGGGGTGATCACTGGGGAAGTCAGGTGACGGTCGTATCGGGGACACGGGTGGAGGTCGGATACCCGTCTGGAGCTGACGGAGGTGCTCCTGTAGAAGACAAATCTCCCGCTCCTGGGAGTCATCCTCGAACCTGGCATAAATGGCTCGTCATCAAGGAGGTCCGCAGGTGGTCGGGAAACCACACCAGGAGGTGAAGCAGGCAGGGCACCTGTCACGGGCACCTGAGCCGAGTGCTGGGTGGAAGCCGCAACGCTGGCAGCTCCCTCGGAAATCCGCGGAGGAGCCGTGGACTGAGCGCGCAGGAGCTCAGTCAGCGTGCGGTTCGCGTCAGTCTGCTCTCGCTGCAGACGACGCATCTCCTCCTGCTGGCTGCGCAGGTCCTCAATGGCCTGCGAGCGAGGGCTCAATACCCCTGAAGAAGAGGAGGAGGGATCGCCTGGTCCCTTGTCCATGTCGTCGGGCAAACTCATGTCGCCGCTCACTATGGGACGACAGGTCAAGTTTGCCGGATTTCAAAACCGTCTGCGTTTCTCAGGGAGTTGAAACGCTGGCAACTTTTGACTTTTCGTTTGAAAGTTTGGCTGAGTGGAATGCTGACGTCAGCAAGTGGTTGCTGACGTCAGCACGATCTGATGACGTCAGCAATCAACAATGCTAACGTCAGCTCGTCCCCTCCTTTTTTTTTCTTGTCACGGTTCTGCCGCTACGCGGCGGCGCGCGGCAGATCTGCGGAAGCTGCGCAGCAGCTTCCGCCTAGCTGCTGCTGCAGCTGTGCTGTCAGCTGTAACAGCAGCTGCGTAGCTGCGTGTGCAGCGGTGGCAGCGGCGGCTGCGCTGCTGCTGCTGCTGCGCTCGGCGGCTGATGCTGCGCGCGGTGCTGCTGCTACGCGCTGCAGCTGCTGCTGGCTGCCGCCACCGCGCGCTCCTGCTGGCCGGCGCCGCCGCGCGCTGCTGCTGCTGTCACTGCTGCGCTGCTGCTGGTGCTGCGACTGCCACTGCTGCTGCTGTGCCACTGCCGCTGCTTCGCTGCTGCAGCTGACGCTGCTGCTGCGCTGCTGCTGCCGCCGCTGCTGCCACGCTACTGTGGCGGCCGCTCCTGCTGCGCTGCTGCTGCGCGGCTGCCGCCGCCGCCTCTGCTGCTGCTGCTCTGCTGCTGCGGCTTTTGGGGGGGAGTGGCGGCTGCATGCACCGCAGCCGCCACACACCTCTGCGTGGCGGTACGTGCTGCTGCTGCTGCCTCAGCAGCTGCGATCTCACGTGGTGGGTGGAGTATGCGGACGGCGAACGGCCGTCTCCAACAGGTCCCAGAAGATATGCTGCAGCGGTGACTCTCACTGCTGCTGCTTTGCTGCGTCTCTGCTGCGCAGTTCAGTGAGAACTGTCTCACTGCTCTGATACCATGAGAAAGTGCGTAGAAGCTTCCTAGCAACACGGCCGCTGACCGGGCGTCAGTGCCTAGTCAAACGGTGACGACAGTCACAGGTCGTACACACAATGGCAAGGGTTTGGCTAGGAGACATAAGTCAAAGTGTCAGAATGCCTCAATACAGCATATACAGAGAGAAATGACAAGTGGCAGGTCGAGGGCATAAATACCTGCCGCGTCGCACGGCGGGTGTCGCACGCGGCAGTCCAAGAGCTGTCCTAAAACCGGCCCAAAACCATTGTTTTGGCCGTGACTCTGCGCACACATGTCAGAATCCTACGCCGTCTGAACCTAGACGTGCAGGATCAAAAGACGCACGCAACGACTAGTCACATGCATGCATCCATCGACTGACAGTGAGTATGCAATGCAAAAACATGCAAATGGGCCTCATGCCCAGTCTGCCGAAAGGCGCCTGCAAGATGTAGAAGGCACAGCAAGGAGTCCCGGTGACATCTCGAGCTCTGGAACAGTAGTCGGTCAGCTCCAGACGGGTAGTCCGCCGCCTGTCGTCGCGCCGGTGTCACCAGGGCCGCCTGCCTCAGGGATCTGCACGAGTTTGGACATGGCCGAGTGGTCACAGTAAACTGTACAGGAACGGCACAAAGCACAACATCCTTAACTAAGGGTAAAGAGGAAGGTGGTGAGAAGATTCATCACAGCTTCCTAGCAATACTGCTGTTGACGTGGCGGCACAGACTAGTCAGCTTAACGCACTAGCATGCAAGCGGGTGCGAGAACAGCAAGGATCAGACTAGGAGAGATAAGACAAGTCTCAGAAGCTGCATTGCAGTGAATGTGCAGAGAGAGTTGACAAATGACAGGTCCACAGCATAAATAGCCACCGCGGCTCACAGCGGGTGGCGCACGCGGCGGCACCTGTCTGTCCTGAACCGGCCCAAAACCATTGTTTTGGCCATAACTCTACGCACAGGCGTCCAAACGGAGCGCCGTCTGATCCTACGAATGCAAGATGAAAAACGGGCACAACAACTGGTCATACGCCTACGTCCGGCAGCAGCCGGAGAGTGTAAGAAAACAAACATGCAAGTCAGCCTGGCAGGGCCGTCTACCGAGAAAATCCTGAATGTCTCCAAACGCAGTCCGTAGGTCGTGGCAATCCTCCGGTACACCAGGTAGGCTACCAGGCTCCAGCGGGTGGAGCACCACCTCAGGGGGCTCCGTCTGTAGCTGGGTCCGCCTCAGGGATCTGCACGGGCATGGACACGGCCGAGTGGTCACAACCAACTGTACAACTGTGTATGTCTGACAGCATCACAACACTCCCCCATGACCCGATTGTGCGCATGTCCATACACGTGCAGAACGCGTGCCGGTGCAACACAGAGTGCTCAACAGAGACCTTGACAGTCACCCACTCTCAGACAGGGGTCGCAAACCGACGGACCGAACAGCCCCGAGAAACTTTCCACGAGCCAGTGCCTTAGTCAGAAAGTCAGCGCGCTGCAAGTCTGTGCCCACCCAGACGATGGAGATCAACTGGCGCTCTACCAGATCGCGCACGAAATGATACTCGACAGCGATGTAATTCGTGCGTGCGTGGAACACACCAGAGTTCTCAGCGATCGTGAGAGCACTCTGGTTGTCGCAGCGGAGGATGATGGTAGGCATCGACTGGCCCAAACACTAAAACAGCCGCTGCAGCCACACTGCCTCAGCGGCGCCAGCGCCCAGAGCAACATACTCAGCCTCTGAGGAGTTGCGAGCAATGCACCCCTGCTTGCCGCTGCGCCAAGACACAACGGTGCCACCAAGCAGGAACACGTAACCCGTGCGGTTGCGTCCATCAGGACTCCACGCCCAGTCGCTGTCGGTGTAGCCATCTACCACAACCGAGCACTGTCTCCAAAAGCAGAGACCGTGATACGGTGTGGAGACCACGTACCGGACGACTCGCAAAGCTGCGTGCAGAGCGCGAGCCCGAGGGGACTGACTGAACTGTGCGAGTAGGTTGACAGCGAACGCAATGTCGGGACGCGTGGTCGTGGCCAAGTACATCAGTGAGCCAATGATGCGCAAGTATAGGGTCACGTCCACAGCCTCGCCCTGATCGGCTGGGTCTGTCATCTTCAGAGCGTCCTGCCCGTCGAGAGTGATGGGTGACGAGGCGGTGGGGACAGCGGCAAGGAGGTCAGCAAACCGCTCCCCCACCACCTGTGCGTATCGTGCCTGATGGAGGAGGAGTGTCCGTCGACGTCGGTCACGCACAATCTCCATCCCGAGGAAAACAGCCGCTGGAGCGAGGTCCTTCATCCGGTAGGCGGCCTGCAGGACCGCCTTGGCCTCCTTCACGGCCTCCAGTGAAGGAGACGCAATCAGGAGATTGTCCACGTACACAAGAATGGCAGTGAGGTGCTCGGCTGTCCGTCGGATGAAAAGTGATGGATCGGCGTCGCTCTGGACGTATCCAGCCTGCGTGAGGGTGCAAGTGATCTCTTGGTTCCAGCACCGGGGCGACTGCTTCAGACCATACAAGGCCTTGCGCAAGCGCCAGACCTTGTTGCCTTCGACCTCAAACTCAGGTGGCTGGACCATGTAGATTTCCTCCTCCAAGGTGCCATGGAGGAATGCATTGTTCACATCCATCTGGTGCAATTCCCAATCATGATGGGCGACCACACCAAGCAGCACGCGAGCCGTGGTCATGCGACCAACAGGGGCAAAGGTGTAAGTGAAGTCCACCCCCTCAACCTGAGAGAACCCATTGGCAGTTAAGCGGGCCTTATAGCGGTCCAGTGAGCCGTCAGGCTTCACCTTCTTGCGGAAGACCCACTTGGCCTGCACGACCTTCCGTCCCTTAGGACGGTCGACCAGCTCAAAGACTCCGTACTCCCGGGTGGCCCTGAGCTCTTCCTCAAAGGCGGCTCCCCACTGCTCAGCATCATCTCCAGAGAGCGCCTCCTTTAACGTGTCTGGATCGGGGACCGCCAAAGGAGAGCTTCGGGTGGCCAGGACACACGCCTCGCGGGTCGGACGGACCGCAACCAGGTCACCGGCAGCTGCCTGTACAGCCTCGTGCTCGTCAGCGATCAGCTGGTGCCCTATGGGACAGGCTGGGTGCACCTCCGTGTAGGTGCCCTGGACACTCAGGCCGAGAGCCTTCGTGCCAGGGTCACCACTGTGCACGCTGCGCGTGCGTCATCTAGGTGGCGCAACCGCAGTCGGAGGTGCACGTGAGGCCAGTGGGCTGAGACGTACACCTGGCCCACGGGAGTAGCTAGAGTCTGAGCTGACCGATGGCTTAGGCACAGGGAGGGCAGGCGCTGCGTCTGGAGACGCTGCAGGCGCGGGCGAATCAGTCGTGGCAGGCGCTGGCGAAGCAGGTGCTGGAGGCGCGGGTGAGACAGTCACGGCAGGCGTGGGCGAGGCGGTCGCAGCGGGTGTGGGTGAGGCAGGTGCTGTAGGCGTAGGCGTGGCAGGTGCAGCTCCCGCATGGGAGGCAGGCACCGCGGGGGCAGGCGAGCCAGGAGACGAGGCAGTCACAGCGGGTGCGGGCGAGACAATCGTGGCAGGTGCAGGCGATGCAGTTGCGGCAGGCGCAAGCGAGGTAGGTGTAGAGACCAAAGGCCCGACAGCAATGATAGCCGAGTCAATGGTGACCAGCGACGGTCCCCCCCCGGAGGCACCCCGGACGGACTCACCCTGTGGGGAAGACTCCCCCAGCCGACGGGAGGCCTCACAGGTGGGAACGTGAGACGCTGCCTGGGTGAGAATGGCAGACAGGTCGCGGTACGACAGTGCCTCAAAGAACAGCGCGTCGCGCGACTCAACAATGCGGTGTCGTCCTGCATCCCAGAAACGCCACGCTTTGGAGCGTGGGGAGACACCAAGGAAGGCACACATCCGGCCGCGCGGAGAGACCTTGGACCCCTGTTGGTCGTCGGTGTACCAGACTCAAGCCAAGGAACCCCAGACGCGAGCAAGCCTGAGATCCGCACGGTGACCGAACCACAACTCATACGGGGTGACGTGGTCCGGCAAGGGACCATGCGGGAGGCGGTTCCAGACCCACGTCATGTAGGCAAAGCCCTCGAAGGCGAAGGACTCCGAGAGACCGCACTCAGCGCGCATGGCACGAACCGCATCCTCCATGGTGCAATTCCAGCGCTCGGACAAACCGTTCTGCTGTGGCGTAGCAGGGGCCGAGAGCTGGTGACAGATACCAAGCTCGGCGAAGTGAGTGGTCAGCTAACCGAGATACTCACCGCCGCGGTCAGAGCGGAAGGAGTGAAGGGAGTGACGAGACTGATGCTTAGCCATCACGAGCCACAAGCGCACAGCAAGAGCGGCATCACTCTTGTGGCGGAGGCAGTAGACCCACCACATGCGGGTGAAGTCATCCGTGAGGGTAAGGACATACCGACCACAGTTAGCGACAGACTCGACAGGGAGAGGTCCGAGGAGGTCCGAGTGGACAAGCTCAAGAGGACGCTGCGCGCAAGACGGAGGCAGGGTAAGTGCAGCGATGCATTTTACCCTGAGCGCACAACAAACAGTCGGTCTTAGGCGGCTTCTCAAAGGAAGCCGCGTCAAGACCGAGGGCGGGCTGTGTACGGATGATCTTGGATACAGTGTCTGTGCCCACATGACACAGGCGGCGGTGTAACAGGCGCTGGTGGTCAGGAGACAACACCCCCGTGGCAAAGATGTGAGCAGGCGAGCAAGGGGAAGAGGCCGGGGCAGAGCAGCGCGCTATGCGATATAGGTCATCCACAACAGTGGCACGCAACACAACAGTGGAAGTGTCAAGTGCTGTGATCGTGGCATCATCAAAGGAGTGGTGAACAGAGAGACCCATCCTCGTGCAGGCACGGACAGAGAGCAGGCTGAGCTCAAGATCAGGCACGAAAAGCACGTCAGAGAGGTACACGGGACCAGACGGACCATCAAACCGTACGACCCCTAACTGCGGCGCGGGTCAGCGCCTGCTCTAGTCCCAGGCGCGCCCAGGAAAGGGCGGAAGTCGACCACTATCTCCTGTGGAACCGCGTACAGCAGTCCACGCATGGCAGGCGCTGCTATAAGGGACTGGAGCGGATCAGCCGTCTAGTACTGGCTGTGGTAGTAGGGCCAGACCCCCTCCGAGTCCGCCCATACCTGAAACAGCACCTCCCAACAGTCAAACCCCGCTTTGCTGACGTAGCGAGGCGGGGAAGTCTCGAAGTCCTTAGGTCGTCGCTCCGTGGGGAGCTGGACCTCAGGTGGTGCTAGGAGCGGACGTGGGAAAGGCATGAGAGGCATCAACGCTGCTCCCCCAGCATCACCTGAGGCCTGACGTGGGTCCCCCTGCTGCTGCTGCTGCCACTCCCGATGCTGGTGGTGCTACTGCTACTGCTGCTGTCCCCTCGGGCTGGGCGCAGGCGTCTCAATGCGCAGGCTACTCATCTGCTCCATCAGCCGGCGAAGCGCATCCTCCACAGTGGGAGGGGGAGCCTGATCCCACTCCTCGACAATGGACTCTCGTCTCTGTGCAGGAGCGGCAGCGGGACCAGCAGACTCCTGGCCCGATGGGGTTGCCTCTCTCTCGTTCCCGGGTTGATGTCCCGGTGTCCTAGACAGAGAGACCAAGGCATCGTTGATTTGCCGCAGAATCGCTGACTGCTCATCCTGGCGCTGGCGGAGCAATGACTGCTCCACCAATAGGAAGTCAATTGCCTTTGAGCGTGGGCTGCAGACCCCGCTCGTG